>APFE031464773.1:8342-117068 GCA_000404065.3 Pinus taeda | reverse complement strand
TATTTATCCATAGAAATCTTCAAATCCTTGTACACTTGAACATCCTCATCATCCACTTGTGTATTTTCAATGTGTTTTGTTGGGACTTGCAATTTTTTTGTCAAGTTGACATTTATGAGATTTTTCTTGCAACTCGGATTGATAGAGACAATGATTTTCTCCTTCTGAATCAATCCATGAACCTGCAATACAGAGATACCAGCAAAAAATAATCCTTTTGGTTCCTTGGTTTCCTTCTTTCCTGTAAAAATAAAAGCTTTGCTAGGCTGTCTGTCTGTCTGTGTGAGCTTATCCACAAGATTATATTTACGGTCAAAACGCTCTATAAGAGCTTTTTTGAAGGCATCCCAAGTCAAAAACCTTCCATTGGAACGTTGATGCTCATGCCACCATTTGCATCTTTCAAGGTCCAAATACATTTTTCCCCTGCTCAACTGTCTCTCATAATCATAGATGTATTCCAATTTGAAATATTTCTCCATTTTTTCTAGCCATTTAACTGGATGAGAGCCATCAAATATATACAAGTCCCTCAAATTCTGATCTAGGGCCGCCATCACAAAATTTTGGCGAAAATTTGAAAATGTCACAGTTTCATCAATATTGCTCAGAATCTCTATTATAACCTATTTTTGGAAATGGAACAACCATTCTGCATCTGCCCATGTGATAGAAATCCTGATTCAGACACTGGAATTTCAGATCTACGCCGCTACTCTCCCGCCGTCACCCAAACTTTCTGGAAAAAGAGCTGATTTTAAATCAGCGATATCTCCCTTATCCGGATTCCGATTCGACTGATTTTGTTTTTGAAATTGTGTATTTTTTTACATATAATCTATATCTGCAATTAGATGTTTCAGATCGTGCACCAGGACATCCAGATCTGCGCCGCAAACTCGCTGCCCTGAAAAATTATCTGCAACCCCACTGATTTTTAAATCAGCGATATCTCCTTCATCCGGACTCCGTTTCGACCGATTGTTTTTTTCAAATTGGGTATTTTTTCACATAGAATCCAGATATGCAATTAGATTTTGTAGATCTTGCACCAAAATGTACAGATCTGATCTGTAAACTCGCCGCTCCCGAAATCCTGCAAAAGTAAAAAAAAATTCTCCACTTTTGTGCCCAAGAAAGTGCTCCGATACCACTTGTTGTAAATCTAAACCAAAAATATTATAGATCCGATATGAAAATATAAGATAATGCAAATAAACCCAGAAATAATATGAAATTATTCTTTATTGATCAAACCCTTATGGTAGGGCAACACCATACATTCACTCCTTAAAGAAGGAGAATACTCCACAACCCATTCATACAAGAATACTTCTCTTCCTATCCCTCCATGTGGAGTCTCTAGCCTCTATATAGGCCTCTTACATACAATACCATGCATCATTACCATGGTTTCCTCATACCATCAACTAATACCATGGGCCCCTTACATTATTATTAGCTACTTGTGGTCCCTTACATGAATGGGTTAACCACCTTATTTATTACTATGGCCCATCCCATTATTACATTATTACCTTGGGTACCTCCCTTGGTACCCCATATTATCCCCCCTAGGTATATAACAGTTACTAGCCCAAATAAGGAGGAATATGTAACTGTGATATTACTTCTATTATATACACAAATTTCCCTTCTTTTTTCACACATGTGACTGCATTTCTTCCTTAGAACAATCCTATAAAATTTGATTTGTGTCTCTCCTTCACTACACTAGAGGCTCCTTGTACTTTGAATTTCTTCACCTTTTCTTACTCTTTATTCTCTGCTAATTTCAGAGTTATATTTCCTTTTTGTTGGAGGAGTGGACAACCTCTTTATATAGAGGATTTTCCCTCCTTTATGCTGACTTGAGGCTGGCTTGGCTTTTCTTGCTTCTAAATTTATTCTTTGCTGATGTCGTTGCATGGAGAGGACTTGAATTTTCTTGGAGGGATATGTTTTGACTCTTATACAAATATATACATGGTGTAACATGCCCTTAAGGGTTTTCAACATTTTCTTTTGAATTTTTGACTACCCTATACCACTTTGACATGTGCTAGACCTATTTTAATGAGTAAGAAATGCATTGATAAATATAGCAAAAATACAATTTCTTTTCTTGAATAAATACAAATATCAAAAGTAAATTTATGAAGACCAAACCTAGTTACACTTTCTTCAACATAGGTCACTGCCCAGAATTGAGCCATCTCTTCAGATCAGTAAAATAACATGGAAATGACAGTATTAAAGAAAATACTTGTTGACGACCTTGATTAGATGCCTACTAGCCATGACAGACATTTCGTCAAACATATTGCAAATGTGTAATCTATAGGTGTAATTAGCATATTTGAGCATAGGTGTTTCATAATTATCTGAGTTTCGCCATGAAGCATTGTCTCTTTATCAATTTAACTTCCATTCCATTCATTAGGTCATAGATACAGTGTTCATTCAAATACAAGTAAAAACATGTTGAGAGCCACACATGGTTACTATCATAAAACAGATACATAACTAGCATAGAAAGGACAAAAATATCAATGAAACCATAACCATATAAACCACATATAATCCACCATAATACTCATAGAAATACCAAGAGAAATAACCTTTCATTATTGACTCAAAATCCAAACTTGAGATGGGAAATCCAAGTTCCACTCGACAATAGAATGGTTGAGCCAAATCTCTCTTCATCCATTTACCCCCGTGCCATATACCATGCATGAATGTGGGATCTCATAGAACACATCAATCAAGAAACATCCAAGGCTTCTAGATGCCATCCACCTCAACCCATCAACATCAGATCGAGCTCTATCCCATCCATTCAAGGCTCCAGAGCATTTGTTCTAGCCAAGGCTCCATGACTAGTAACTCATCCTACTAAGTCCTTCAGAGTGTTTGTCTAACCAAGGCTACAGGACTAGTAACTCAACCCAAGCTATTACAGAGCTTGAGAGAATTTGTGCAACCAAGGTTCTAGGAACTAGTAACTCAACCCAAGCTAAGGAAACATGAGAACTAACAGAAAAAAACAATGAAAGTAAACCCATAATCACCATGGCTATCCATGAAATGGAAAGGCTAGGTAATCCATTGTTAATCCAATAAATTCTCCATGCCAATGATAGATCACAACCACAAAACCACATGCATGTGCATGCATGCCAAAACAAGTGAAGGAAAACATACAGGCAACTCGATACATCCAAGAAAAACTGCTGATCCCAATGCCTTCTTGTGCTTTCCTGCTCCTCCTTTACCTTCTTGCTCCAAAAATCCAAGTATTCCACACCCTCCAAGAGTGTTCCAAGAAAACTCTGTATCGAAGAGTATGAGAGAGAGAGAATAAAAAGTAGCTCCACCAAAACCTATAAAAAACCTACCAACTGATCCTTGGAAGCCTTTTTATCAATAAGGCCTCTAATTTCTTAATTTTCCATTATTTTCCTTCATTTTCCTCCTCACATGCAACCTGTGACCTTTCACCTTTCTTTTATCCTAATTTCCATTATTTTCATAAATAATTGTGCCAAAATGCCATTTTTCCTTCCCAAATCCTTAACCATTTCCTTTTCAAATTTTCTTACCCATAATAAGCTAAATAAACACCCATTAGAATGTTTCCCCCACCATTCATCTTGGAATACATTTCTCATCATTTATGGCCTTATATATTTTTACATGGAGTTTTACCAGGGTTGTTACCGTGTGCATGCGGTCCCCTTTCCATTTTTTAGTCCATTTAATGGATGAAGAGGAAGATGAGATTCATCATTGCTTCATCTATTCTCTTGGGAGAAACGTGTTGTGAGACAAAGGATTCCTTGGCAGTAGTCTTTTGATCGAGGGTTTGGGGGTGGCTAATTGTAGAAAGATTATGTGCAGCTAATCCTACAGTTAGGTGGATAGTTGTCCCTAAAACTTTGTTTTGGTTAGTGAGATTCAAATAACATAAAACTCCGAAATTACAAGTAAGGAATATATCGCTATCGGTAAGTTGTATTTGCTTATATTTCTCAAAATTCTATGCTAATTAGTTGAATAGAGGTGTGTTGATTATAAATCACATAATTGATCTACATAATTGATCTAATTAGTTGTATATTTTAATTTTGGGTTGTTACATGCCAAATCTCCAACTTTGAAATTCTTCTTATTTAGAAATCTATTGTGCCATATGGTTCTATGTTGTTTTATAAGAGTGGTTTTCTATAGAGCATCTAACTAAATCTAATCTAATTAATTTAACTATAAAACTCTTTGTTGTTGAGATTTTGACAGGTTTAATCCGAGTTCTGTTGCAATATTGGAGGTTTTAATTTGAAATACAATGTGAAAAACTATATGTTTTCCATATACTAGTTCATATGGTGTATGATCGGTTCTACTTTTCCATGTAGTTCTATATGCTCATAACGTATTGCGAAGCATTTTTTCCCAATCTATTCAGTGAAGTCAAATAGTCTTTGTGAAAATTCCTTCCAAAACTTTATTTGTAGATTCCACTTGGCCATTGGCATATGGATGATAAGGAGTTGAATTATGATGTTTGATTTTATATGCCTTCATAATTGAATCAAATAAATTTGATGTAAATTGAGCCCCTTTATTAGTAATTATCTCTTTAGGAACCCTGAAGTCAACAAAAATGTCTTTAAACAGAAAATCCACCACTGACTTCTTAATACCTCTTGTTAAAGACTTTTCCTTTGCCCACTTTGTCACATAGTATGTAGAAACCAATATCCACATCTACTTTCATGATGATGTATTAATGGGTCCTGCAAAGCCTAAGGCCCACTTTTCAAATGGTTCCACAAGGATTTGTGGATAAAGAGGCATTTCATCAGCTACAACTAGACAACACATTCTTAACAACTATCTATTGGGTGTGGAGCCTGGTTATCTTATTTATTCAAAGGTCTTTGTTTTAGCCAGATGTGTACCCCAGGAAGACTATACACCCTTCCATGCAGAGGGGACTCCCCCCCCCCCCCCTCGGGCGGGGGTCTGGCAGGGTTATTCCCCCTCGGCTGGGGGTCCACGGGCCAGGTCCCTGAAGCTAAAAATAGATGTAAAATTTCCTTTTAAAATATTGTAATTTCACATTCAATTTGAATCGTTCATTAGGCAGATGATCTGATGATAGAAGTTATGTTTAATTTAGGGTTTTTTTCTTTAGAAGGTAACCCTTATATATATATATATGAGGGAATTGTATTGTGGTTGTATATATGTGTATTCTAAGTGAGAAAGAGATAGAATATTGTGTGAGAGCAAAGAGGGAATTACAATGGATCTGCTGTAGGTTGCATCTCTTCATTTTTATGGATAATATAAAAGGAAGGACTGACTGTTTCTCTATGGACGTAGCCCAAATTGGGTAAACCACGTATATCTGTGTCTCTTTTGTTTTATGCATTTTCTATGTTTATATTTCTGCAATATTTTATGTGTTCCATTGATCTGTAATGTATAATTTTATAACGCTATCACAACTCCTCACATACTTCTTGGCATCTTTAAAGATTCTTGGTCAATAGTATCCTAGCTAAAGAATCTTATAGGATGTCCTTTATCTGAAAAATTTCCAACACATGGGTCATCATGACATGCTTTTAGGATATCTAGCATCTCATCCTCTCTAACACATCTACATATAGCCATGTCTACTCCAGTATAGAAAATATCTCCTTGAATCCAAGAGTATTTAACACATTTTTTGATCAATTTTTGGCTTTTATTTTGATGAAAAATTTCATGAAAAATTTTCCATAGACAATTAATTAGAAATATCAACAAATCAATAAGTTATAAAAAAGTTTGCAAATAAATTCTCATCAAGAAAACTATCTATTACAGGAATGATCTCACAAGGATTGTTGATATGAGAAAGGAAATATGCTACCTGATTTTCTTTCCTAGGCCTATCTAATAACATGATGTTAAATTCCTGCAATACTAGCAACCATCTTGTAATTATGCCATTTGTTATTATTTTATTCATTAAGTATTGGATGGAAGAATGGTCAGTATGCACAAAGAGTTCTTATCTTGTAATGTAATGAAAAAAATGATTAATTATATAAACAATTTTCAAAGAAACATTTTCCATAATAGTGTGATTAATTTCAACTAAAGTTAAGTTTTTACTAATATAGTAAATAGAATATGTTCTTATTGTCCTCTTTGTCCTAAAATTGCTCCTATAGATGAATCTGGAGCATGTGTAGATATGTGAAAAGGTAATTTCCAATAAGGTATTCTTAACAGAGGAGTTGTGGAAATTTTTTCTTTGAGTATGTCAAAAGCAATTTGGAAATCATTATCCCAATAAAATTCGACATGTTTTTCAAGAAGTTTAAACAATGGTGGGGCAATTTTTGAAAAATTCTTAATAAATGGCTACAATACCTTGCATGTCCTAAAAAGATTCTTACATATATTTGGGAGGATGGAGTTGGAAATATAACAATCACTTTAATCTTATGTGGATCCACCATTGTTAGAATTGAGTATCATTGATGGAAAAACCAAAGCATTGTTGGCCATGGAAAAGAAGATGATGGAAGAGGTGTTGCAAGACTAAGTTGTTTCCAAGTATATTGGTGAGGTAATTGGTAACAGCTCAGAGACTTTGGATCTATTTACTGTATAGAAAATCATGTCAAATGCAGATGAAACCCACTTATATGGTTAGAGTTCTGAAAAAATTATAATGGTATGTGGAATTCCATAAATGACCTCTTGGATCAAAAGTTAGAGTCAAATAAAGCTAAGGACTACAAAGTCAAAGTTATACAGAGGTAAAAAGGTTGAAAGTGTTTCGGAGTGGGTTGAGTTTGAAAATCAACTAAACCTGATGGTAAAGCGGGAAAAAGGTTTGGTAGAGATGTTATCCAAAGAATTGGGTAGAGATGGGAGAAGACAACACAATGACATCAAAAGCATCAATCAAACATGGTCGAAAATGCAGTATCAAGGAGCATGTTCATTGGACGAAGGTGGAGCCCACATAAGAACTCAACCCAATCAAGGTACTGCAGAGAAATATTAAGGCATGCTTAAAGGGTTGAGTGGGATGATGCAAGCACGATTATACAACGTGCAAGTTTGGAGGCAAATCAGGCACCACACATTGGCCATTAATGCATCGAAGGAATTGCATCGGGTCAGAGTACTCAAGCGTCCATTACAAGCAAGGGTAACACAACGGGTAGGTAGCAAAAGTGTCGATCGTCAGATTGATGGTTCTGGTTAATTTTGCCACCCCCTGACTCAAAACCACAAATATCTTGCAGGGAGGGTGCAAACCACAAAGTGGTTTCATGAACATTGAGATAGGTCGGGCTACATAACGCAAGGAGAGGAAGCCTAGGGTTAAAATGGGCCAACACCCTTATTAATTTTATAAAATAAATTAGTTGAAAAACCAAGGTTCGGGGACCCTTTTCTCTCTTTTCTAAGAACATATAGGTGGTGCAAGAATATTGGCTCGCAAAACGATGAAGGTGCATAGGTGGATGATGATGTTAGTAGTGAAGTGGCCCAATAGGAGGTGGAAAAATGTCATGAATATTTGAGGTTTTCACATACAAGAATGGGCCATTTCTTGGTGACATATGGACCACTCTAGAAGTGACACATGGAATGTGATGTTAGCATGATGTCATTCTACTAGTAGGGCCTCAGAAGGATTTTATGTTGCACATAAAGGAATAGGCAGGCTGACTAGGCATTAGGCTGATGTAGCTATTGTCAAAGCCAACTTAGCCCGGGTGTGTAGTGATTGGAGTTTAAATGCAATAGGAAGAACTCAATTAACAACTTAGCTGACAAGGTAAAGCACAAAGGTAAAATAAGGAAACATAGCGGAAGAGTCGAGACATGTTAGCATTGAAAAGAGAAGCAACAACTAATGAGAAGCGAGAAGAACAGCCCCACATAACATGTCATCATGTAAGGAAGACCCTAGAGGTTTAAAAAGAGGCACAAGTTTATATCATCAAGATAAAGGGTTGGGGGCCAAGTCCCAGAACAAGGTTTTATGTAGCAACAACCAAGGTGCAGAGGCATATTTATAAAATAAAGTAAGCCCTTAGAGGCTTAAAAGTGGATAAGCACCTAAATACCAAGTCAAAGGTCGCAACATGAGGTCTTATGAGTCGATAATAGACAAGGGTCTAGTGTAGAAGGGGCTAAAGGCTATTATTAGTGGAACAAATAGTTCAAGTCGTGGAATTGGTAGTTAAGCCGAAGTTAAATTCCACTAATTATAGTAAAGCTTTGCTAAACTCTCATAAGTGCGAGATTATCTAGACTTAGTAGGAAAACTGACATATTGAGTTCAAAACTATAGGTTAGAGGTTGTTAACTTGAATAACACATTAATAAGACATATTTTGAACAAAATAAAGACAAATAAAAGGATCATGTAAAGAGAAAAGTGAAGATAACTTAAAAGCAAAGAGGCCAAAAATATCAAGAAAAATTACTTATAAGCAAAATTAATTGAGGAATTCAAAGTCAGGTGTTCTTTTCTACAATATTGGTGAAGTGAGGTGTTGGTGTACTGGTGTATTTGTCATTTATCATAGATTGTCGAAGGTGGTGTTAGAAAAATTGTTTTATCATGTAAGAAGAGGTGGGATTCGTGGTTCTAGTCTGAAAATGGATGAACGATGAATCATTGATGGAAATCAAGTTGTAGCTAACATATTAGGGGTTGTAGATCCTTCTAACCCGATGTTGGTAAATATTTGCTGTTGTATCTCCATTCAGTTATAGCTGATAAATCAAGGAGTTGTAGCTTCCTGTTGATTGTAGCCAGAGAAATTTGTAACAACAAGTTGTAGCTTTCCTTGTGAATGAATTAAAATCTATGAGTTTGAAGAATTTTTGTGTTTCTTGTGTTAATGATATTATTCCATGCCATGCTCACTTTTTATGATGTCCTAAGATCATTGCGTAAGTAAAATATACATGATGTCCAAGAACTAATTCACCCCCCTTATCAGTATTGTCTTGGTTTCTAACAACCTTAATACCCATGAAAGATACATGATGTCAAAGAACAATTCCATCATTAAACATTAAAATAAAAATGCATTGCTAAAGGAGAGATTTGATTATTGACATCTTTTTAAAAGTTTATTTTGGTTATCAAGGTCTTCCTCAAAATTATTCACATAAATGGTGAAATCCATGTTCATCACAATCATGGATCAAATTAGTAAAAATAGCCAAAAGTTCCCTTTGAAATGTGGCAAGCACATTACAAATTCCAAAAGGTAATACTTTATAACCATAGGTCCCCCATGGGAAAGTAAAGGTAATTTTGTCTTGGTCTTCTGGATTTATTCTTATCTGATTATAGCCACTGAAATGATCAAGGAAAGAAAAGTATTTATTTCCATCCAATTTATCCATGACTTTATATATGAAAGGAAAAGGGAAATGGTCTTTTAGAGTAGTGTTATTAAGTTCCCACTAGTCTATACATACCCACTATTTACCATTGTTTTTCATAACAATAACCAAGGGTGAAGCCCATTAGTTGTCAGATATAGGGCAGATGAAATCTACATATAATAATTTATGGAGTTCATTTTTTACTATTTCTTTCAAGACACGGTTCATTCTCCTTTGCACTTGCCTAAAATGTTTAACATTTTCTTGAATGTATATATGATGTGTGCATATATCGGCATGGAATTACTACATTTCAATATAATCCCAAGAAAAATATTTAGAATATTCCTACATTAATGCAATTAGTTGTTCTTGCTAGAAATTTTCTAATTCATAATCAATGTTCAATTTTTTTTTTTTTCTAATAGACAATTCAATGGTTTTGTTACAGGAATGTAATATAGGCTATATAGGATATATTAATAGATAGTCTTATTTTAAAATATATGTAGTACATGTTTCTTGAAAATGTTGACCTAAAAGAAAATGTAGAGAAAAATGTTGAGTACTTAACAAAGCTTGTTCATAAATTGCAAGAAAATTTTTAGATTGCTAAAAAATTATAGGAATCTCAAACTATTAAGAAATTTTACGAATTTCAAACTATTCAGAAATTATAGGATATTTAGAATTTTCAGATTGTTCATAATTTTCATATTTTACAAAAAAATTTGTTGTATATGAAGTTCTTGATGACTTCCCCCTAAAATACTATAGAAAATTAGGATGAGAAATAAAATCATCTATCTAATTCGATTGATATTTTCCTTTAGATTGAATGCTTCTTCAATGGTTAATAAAGGCTTAATTATTTCATCATCTATTTCATTTTCATTTAACCATTGAAATTTCTTTATTTCGCCTTCGATTTTAGCAAGGGGTACAAAGTAATATTTTTTTGTCACCATTTTTTATTGTCACGTTTCTAAAATGACAACTAATGAATGTGTTAGTAGTTGCCAACCACGATCTTCCCAAGATTAAAGGATGTCCAATTAGTGTCGATTTGAGAAGAGGGACAATAAATTCTACTGGATATGCCCAAGACTCAATATAAACAGTAATTTCTTCTATAATTCCCTCATGTTCAATATTTAATCTATAAGGCAATTCTAACTATATAAGAGTTGGTCTATTTTTATCATTTGTGGGATTTGCATTGTCATCACATTTATCATGGCACCTAAGTCAATAAGTGTGTTGGGAATAGAAAAATTGTTGAATGCTATTGTTAAAATGGGTATTCCCAGGTAAAAATTATTTTATGCAATGATTTCCATATTCACTAGGCTGGCCAATCTACCTATAACTTGTATTGTTGATGGATACTATTTCCTCTTTCCAATTTTCTTAGTGCACAATTCCCTTATTGTTTTGCTATAAATTGGTATGCCCTTTATTGCTCCAAGGTATTTTTTATAGAAATATTATTTAATTCATCAATAATATCAAATTCAGATATGGATTTTGGTATTTTTGTTTTTTCAATAACCAATCTTTCAGGAAAAGGAGCTTTCCTAGAAGTTTGAGGTTGTTCTTTTTAAAGGACAGCTTGTTTTATTATTGTTTTTGGTTTTTATATTTTATTAGTTTCTTCTTTTTTCTATTCAATTATTACTATATATTTTGAATTCACAGCTCTCCTAGATCACAAATTAATCTCCTGTAACTCTTCAAGACTGTTTTTACTTTTACAAAAAATTCCTATAATTTATCGGATTTTCCTGTAATTGCATAGAAAATGAATGTAATTCGATAGGATTATTTTGTAATTGCACATGAAATTATTGTATTTTTGCAAGATAAATAGAATATGTGGAAAATTATTCATATTCTTGCTATAGGGATTCATGCATGGTGTAGGAAAGATGAAGGAACCATGAAGGAACCCTCAAGGGTCTTCCCAGGACCCTTGGTAGATTGTAAGATTATCTGCAACTGTCACAAAGATACATTTATATCCATGTTCAACAACGAACTATCAAAGAAAAATGGATTTATTACCTCAAGCCTTCGTGTCGAGTTACTGGAGAGCGCGATGCAGCTAGGCAGAAGTCCCCTGAGCCAGCTCCAGATCAAGTCCTACACATAGAAAAGACAAGCATAATCACAACATAAAACCTTGATAATCAATGCATAAACATACAAAAGGCATCTAGTTAAACATAACTAAGCCACTCATGCTAAAAGACATTGAATAAACATATAAATGAATTATAGTACCAACATCACGGAGTGGACAACACAACTATAGTTCTATATTAATGTCGAAAGAGTGATTATAACCATCAGTTGCATCGACCTTCCCTTACCCCTATAGCTCCTCTCTCTCTCTCCCTTCTTACCAACATCTTATGCTTAAGTATAAGACTCTACTCGATAATCAAGTAAGCTATCCTTTCAAATGATCTGACCTCTTTCACAATAGCCCTAGCTTTTCTTATGTAGCATGTGAGGTTAGGGTTTCCAAGTTTCTCCATGAGTTTCTTTAGGTAAAAGCAATGATGTTTCCATTCTTTTGAGCTCTTTCCAATTTGCACACTCCATTAGGATTAATAATCCCCCAACTAGGTCGAACTTTGATGTTTCCTTGCTTTTCTGAGTTGATTTAAGAGAGAATATAGGGATATTTCTTAGTCAATCCACTCCTTTGACCCTTAGATCATCATTAGGGTTTACTAATGTTGTTCCCGAGGTAACAAGTAGACTTACTTGGGTCACTAATGCACCCTTAGGCTTGCTGAGAAGCTTTATAAAGTAGGTTGCTAGTGTATAGGCAGTGTTAGCTTGGAAAAGAGGCTTGTGAACTTGGTCATTGCTTTAGTCATCATGTCCTTCCCCTCTGAGCTAATAAGTAGGTCATTTTACTGTATAACAGATGCCCCCTAAAGTGTGAGATCAGAGGATGCAATGATGGTTGAAATACTTTATACTTAATTGCTTTGTTCCTCCTTGAGAAAAAGAGAGAGACGATCAGAGCTTCGGGTGGTACGAGAAACCTAATATAACACACACACACACACACACACACACACACATATATATATATATATAACAACTAAAGTCATGTCCTCAGTTAGGCATTCCCACTGTCAGTAGCTATGTCATAGTGATTTCCTCATAAAAGAGATATGATGATGCTGGCCGCTGATAAGCACAATGCGGAACCGGTGTCATAATAGGATCATTCTAATGAGCTGCCTCCAAAAAACAATATACACAACTTGGGAGAGGAAACAAGGTTGAGTGATGCAAGCCTCTACCCAAGATCTTGATTTTCGCTTCACTGAACAACATAGGTCGATACATGTGAATATGTGCTGATGTTGAACATGCACAAAATCATCTAATTACCAATCAATAATGGAGACCGTTAACAGATGCAAGGAAGGCCACCAATAATGGTGATGGTATCCAAGATGCACAATACAATCTAGTGAGTGTGAAAAATGTTTTTGTTGTCGAACACTCATCGAATTGTTTAACCAGGAGCTAATAATGAGAACCCCTGACCAAACAAAAGGTAACCTACCACTGATGTTTGCAAGTACTGAGGCATTGAAGTGTTTCTGGATCGTCTTCCTAGATAGAGTGTTGAAGTCAACAGGAAGAGACCTATCGAAAGGTAGGCAATAATGTGTCCTACATCAATTGACATGAAATAGGACAAGAATTATTTGTTTTCTGAGGAATCTTTGAGCATTGGATCAAAACGATAGAGGGGATGATGAAAGAATATGCTTGATGGTTTGATGGAGGAAAAAAAGAAAAAAGGGTTTTCCTTTGAACAATAGAAGGCACAACAACAGTTTTAACCATGCATCACTACACTCATGAACAACAAAGAGTGTTAGGATAAAAATATGCAAGAACATCAGGGTATATAGGTTAAACTCATAGGATGGTAAGATTCATATTGAGAGGGTGTCACAAGGAAGGTTTATCTGAGGGAGTGCCATGTTCAAGGGAATGACTGCTACCAAAACAAACTTTCAAATACTGAACGCAATTGTATTGTCCACTTCCCCATCTAATTAGTTTAGTGATTCCAGATGGGTAAACTCATTGATCTTTTCATATTTTAAGAGTCTAAAGAGGACCACGAAAAGAGCAACTCTATGCCCTATCTGATGAGTTTAATGAGTCCAGACACGAAAACTCGTCGATCTTTCCATGTTTTAAGAGTCTGAAAGGATCTTAAAAAGAGAGACTTTACTTCACATCTATGTAATTTAATGAGTCCAGATGAGATAACTCGGTGTATTTTCATATTTAGAGAGTCTGAAAAGATCATAAAGAATGACTCCATGGTGGTCCCTTTGTCATAGTTGTTAACTGGGTGCGACAAAGGTTTAATAGTATACCTGAATCGGTTACTTTTCTGTGAGTTAATCTACTGTATTTGGATAAAGAGAAACCTATACTCAATATATGTTAACCTGATTTTGTTATGAGTACGAGGAGATAGACTAAACTCGATATTTGTAGTGAATTTTTAATGAGTCACGTGATGACAAACTTAATACATTCATCGAATTTTAACGAGTCAAATGAAGAAAACTCAAAGTATCTTTTCTCAGTTTAGTGAGCAAGGAAAAAGAAGTAAAAGAACTACTCATTCCTTCTTTGTAGATTTAACAAGCTTGAAGAAATGGTCCCAAAAATACAAGTGCTCATATTGTTGCCATAGATTTTTAATGAGCCCAGTGACAAAAACTTAGGATTTTTCAGTTTAGCAAGAAAGAAAAGTACCTAAAATAATGCTTAGATCATCTTCATAAGTTTTTAATGAGCCTGAAGAAAAAACTCGGGATTTTTTTCAGTTTTATGAGCGAGAAAAAAGCTCCTAAAAAGAATTCTCAAATGATCTTTTTTTAGTTTAATGAGCTAGAAAAAGAGCGAAAAAGAGTTGCTTAGACCACTATTGTAGGTGTTTAACGATCCCGATGATGAAAAATCAGGGATTTTTTGATTTAAGAGTGAGAAAATATCCCATAAAAGAAAGTGTCATTGAGAATTGCATGCGACGATTGCTGCCATTCATTCTTGAAAGTGCTTTCATCAAAAAAGAAAAATAAAAGCAGCAATTTCTGTCAATATGGGGTCATGCATGATAAAAATCATGGAGAATGGACTAATTCCTTTTTAATGACTTCAATTAAGATAAGTCATCTCTCTAAAATAAATATAAGAGAGTTCTTGAGCTTTCACATTCACCATTTTCACTTTTTAAGAGCTATGAGAGCTTTTTGGAACCAAAGAGGAGCTGATTTTCCATGGATGATAGCCAGAGATCTGAGCGACCACTTGACATACCATCAGTCCCAGGTAGATGCCAAAACCTTAATCTTTTCTTTACTTAACCTTTTTTTATTAGTTTTTGGGGGTGAATTTTTGCAGATTTGGGGAGCCCCAATCCAGTATTTGCATGTTAATGCCCTCTAGCAAGCCTGCAAGGAGTGTTAAACGCCCTTTACAACTTGTTGGAGGGCGTTAATCCTACCTGTGTACCACTAGGGGGTGGATTAAAGCATTAGAGCGCATTTTGAATCCCCAGTCAGTGATTGCAGAAGCTCTTTTGGCCCATTTTGTCTGATTTTTGGGTTTCTTTTGCACAGGTTTCGAGCCATTATGACTAGCCTATGGAGAGAATGGGCCCATGACAGACAAAAATTATTCATGCGAAATGATTTAGCATGCATACTTTCATTGTGGCACTATGGTTTGATGAAGTATGTGAAATTGGACTTGATGAAAGGGTAGGAGGACTTGTTGAGATGGATTATCCAGCGTTGGGAGGAACATGAGTAGGTGTTCGGGATTCTAGATCATGAGTTGGCCATTGACTGCAATGATATTTACTTTTTGGCTAGTTTGTCATGTTGAGGATCACAAGAAAACCTGACCGGGGGTAGACTTGATCCTCGATCAACCCTAGAGCTAGTTCAATCTTACTATATCCTTGAGAGTGGACTTCTTAGCAACATAGTCCCCATAGAGAGGATTAGGTCTAGATCTATGAGGGCCATTTTATGGCTGATTATGCATTTTGGTGGGATCAAAGAGTCCCCACATTGCAAAAAAGGCCCAAATATTACTTGCAGTTGACTATGTCCAGCCTCAGATGTTCAACTGGTGTGAAGTAGTGCTTCGCCAGTTGAAGGCAGAATTGATTGCATGCAAGACTCGAACCCAACAAAGTTTTGGGTATGGCACTCTCAGATCCATTAATGAAAAAGGTATTATAGGCTTTGTGTGAATTTTCTTATGTTACCTAGTGCAATGGATAGAAAAGATTGCAAATAACATACACACATAAAGAAGTTGAAAACACATTCAAACACATCAACACAACCAAATTTAATAGAGTTCACTAAACTTTCTGGCTACATCTCCTGCTCCTTTTGCCTCTAGTGCTGACCTCTTTATTTTGTCTTCAAAGTACTGTTACAAGGATGAGCTCAAAAAAAGAGTCTCAAATGAGAAAATGGACCTCACCACTACGTTCATCTTGAAATTTTGAGTTAAACAAGTATAAACTTGACCATATTTGGCCACTAGACCCTCTAGATTGGTCCAAAACCACCTACGTCCCTCCAAAACTACTCTCTGTCTAGCAAAAATCACCTGTCCCTGCATAAAATCACCTTGATTTGCGCACTGATGGTATGGCAGGTTCGACACTTGCACAGTTTAACAAAAAACGGGTTCATCTTTGTTTCAAGCCCAAACTGTTGACATGTTGGTTAGCGGAGGTATGCAAGTTGTTGCGTATATATATATATATATATATATATGTATGTATGGTTTTAGAAAGTGTAGGTTCAAAACCTGCCTATTGTCTTGTTGGGGCCTGACCCAAGTTCAGAGGTGATTTAGCCAAACAAATCCTGGTACTACTGGCCCTTTCAACAACAGTCCATGGAGCATGGACTGAGGTCTCACCTGAAGTAGTATGGGAGGGTGCTAGAACTAGGTTTCCACACCCTGGAGATGTCTAATGAGTTCAAGTGGTTTGCAGTTTTGCCCTGTGCACACGTCGCTACATGCACTTACCTATACCTCGAAGCCTGTGATGCAGCTTTTGTGCAACCCTACTTGGGGGTCGAAAACTGTTATTACCCAAGTCCTTACTAGTATTCCACCGTTACTTAATTATCTTAGCTTATTTGCATGTGTAAAGTATATTTAGCAATATAAATCTTTCATACAAGTGCGCGTAGTAAATAAACAACGTATTTGGAATTGATATCCAACATGTAATAACTCAAGAATAGATACACAAAATTTGGATAAAACTTCTCTTTATTATTCTCTTCTTCGGTTACAGACTCAACTTCGCCCTGTGCACTTTGCTACAGTGCCTTGTGCACTGAACTATGGACAACTAGGCCTCTGCGCACTCAGTTGCAGAGCCTTCTCCTACCCTACAACCCAAGATACACTTAGACACTTTCCCTGTGCTTCTACTTCCCTATCTCCTACTTCAATATTCTTCCCTTTTTACTTAAAGCCTCGCTCTATTTATACAATCCCATGGTCTGTGGACCATGGGTAGGCTGACATTACATTACAAACTAGGATAGACAACCCTATGACTCTAACATACTTCTGTGCCCGCAATTCGTGGGGCTTCACAACATCATTCAATCAAAACATGGGCTTTGAACCCCAAAACATGCCGCAGGGGGATTCCATGCCCAACAACCCCCAACACAAACATTGTGACTCGCCCTTGAGTCACTCTGTTGGTGCGGTGATCTTGGCATGGAGTTCCTCCAACTATCCTTGAATTGTGCCTATGTTGACAGTGCACTCCGTCGTTGCTTGTTGAATCTATTGCACCCATTCCTCTGTGTCTGAACTATTTCCATACATCTGTATCGGTGTCTGTGGCATGTGTTTGGAGTCCCACGCCTTGGTTTGGATCCTCGGAGTGCAAAGACTGTGCTTCTACCGGCTAGTCAGATAGCTTGTCCAGCCGTGTAAGGCTTCAAATAGCTACCATTCACCTTGCATGGGAAAGGTTGTCCATTTAGTTTGACTAGCTGGATTGTGCCTCTATTTGTGATCTCCTTAATCATGTATGGTCCTAGCTAATGCATTTTGAACTTCCCTAGGATTTTTTCAAACTTACTGTCATACAGTAGCACTAAATCATTTACCTTGAAGGTACATAACTTAATATGGCGATTGTGCCAGGACTTTTCACGCTACTTTTGTACCTGTTGATGAAAAATAGCCAAGAAGTGTTCCTCCTAAAGTTCTTCTAATTGTGTGAGCCTGTCTTCTAGAGCTTCACAGTCCGTCATACTTGTGAGCGTGGCTATTCGTAGAGTAGGTACAATGTATTCCACTGGCATGACAACTTCCACGCTGTAAACTAATCAGAAAAATGTGTGTCCCATCATTTTCTTGCACATTCTCTAGTAACCCCAGAGTACTGCAAATACACGTAGGTCCTGATCATTTCGCTACATGTTGCACACTTTGGTTAGCACAGTCTCTAGTATTTTGTTGAATTCTTCTACTATCCCATTTTCTTGTGGGTGATAAGGTGTGCTTTTCTAATGATACATCTGGAACTCTTTTGTGAGTTCACTGATGGTTTCATTCAGGAAATGTGTACCCCGATCACTCATTAAGAACTTCGGACATCCAAGTCGGGTCAACATGTGCTCAAATAAAAACTTCACAGCCATAGTGGCCATGTAGCTTTTGAGCAGTTGTGCATCCACCTATCGCGTTAGGTACTCTATTGCGGTGATGATGTAGCGCGTGCCCATATTTCCCTGAGGTTTGATGAGTCCCACAAAGTCGATCGCCCATTTCTCAAATAGTTGCATTGTCATTTGTGGATTCAACAACATCTCGTCCCTCCGTGATGGTTTTCCAGTTCTTTGACATATATCACAGGCCTTAGAGTGCACTTTTGAATTCTGGTGAAGGGTTGGCCACCACAACCCTACGTGGAGAATCTTTTGTGTGGTCACTCATCCTGTATAATGTCCTCATGTAGTGCCTCATCTGCTTCCATGAGGATATAGCTTCGTTCAAATTCAAGTACGTATCTTTGCAATATCTCATCATTGCCCATTTTATAGAGGTGCCCCATGATGACAAAAAAGTCTGCCATGTGCACCACCAATTACTTCTTCTGTTGGATGAAGTATTCCTTTGGTGCCATCCTAGTTGTTAGAAAGTGGATTATTTCTTCGAAGTGCCAATCTGCGACGCGTACAACAAAGAGTTTTGCATCAGGTAATCCTTCCTCCAAACTAGTAGGTTCCTCACCTGCTTCAATAGTGTGATCAAGTCCTCCATTTAGGCATCTAGGTTTTACCATAACCTTAAAATCATATTCTTGGAACGATAAGAACCATTGAAACATGCACCCCCCCAACATAGGCTTATTGACCAAGTACTTTAGCATGGAATGGTTTGTATACATTTTGAAATGTCCTCCTGGCAAATACTGCAGGTATTTTTGGAGTGTGTACACCATCACCAACCACTCGTGCTCAGTTGTGGAATAGTTCTTCTTGGCTTTGGACAATCTAAAACCTGTAAATGTAATAGAATGATCCAAGCCCTCTTCGACCTCTTGTGTGAGCACTACTCCCAGCGCGATACACGATGCATCAACATGGACATGAAACTCCACATCCCATTTTGGGAAGACCAGGATTGGAGACGAGGCCAATTTCCCCTTTAGGACATCCAAGCTTTTCATGCAATCATCATTCTAGCAAAATGTGACATCCTTTTTCAGTAATTTCTCCATCGGCACAGTGATTTGGGCATAGCTTTTTATGAACTTCCTGTAGTACCCTGTGTGTCCCAAGGTAACACGCAGCTATTTAACACTTCGTGGTGCTTCCAAATTTAGAATTACTGCAAGCTTCATAGGGTCCACCATCAGTCCCTATTTGCAGACCATATGTCCCAACAGGTTCCCAAAGGGAACAAGGAATGTGCACTTCTTAAGGTTCAGCACAATCTGGTGTCGTCGGCATGTACCCAACATCAAGCATAAGCTTTCTACGTGGTGCTTAACTAATCCAAAGACAGTTCAATAATCCATATAGACCTCCAAGAACTTGTGGATGTATTCTTTGAAGGCGGCAACAACTATGCGCGAAACAATGGCTGGCACGTTCTTTAACCCAAACGGCATAATGGTGTATTGAAAGAAGCCCCATTTAGTTGCGAAGGTTGTCTTTATCCTGTCTTCTGGCGCGATTTTGATCTGGTGGTACCCTAAGAACCCACCCATGAAAGAGTAGGTTTCTTGTCCGCCAACATTTTCCAATACTTCATCTGTTAATGGGGTTGGGAATGGGTCATGTACACAGGCATGATTCAATTTCGTAAGGTCCACTCATATTCTTATCTCACCCTTCTGTTTCTTTTCCTATACAACCATAGGACTTACCCATTTAGATTCTTCCATTGGTTCAATAATTCTAGCCACGAACATTTTGTCTAGTTCAACGCGGATCTTTTCCTTGTATTTCGGATTCAAGCAATAAGGCCTCTGCTTAATCAGCTTCATGTAAGGTTTTAGGGTGATCTTCATCATCCCTAAATCACCAATGATCTCCTTTAGGTCTACAATCTTGGTCGAGAATAAATCTTGGTACTCACGGAGTAGCTCAGCAACTTTATCCACCATGGCATCATCCCAATAGTCATCAAGCATTGCATACTTTGGTTTTGCCTCCATCCCAATATTTACCTGCTTCGTTTTTAGTGGTGAAGTGATGTCAAGATCCTCAATCAATGGTCCTCGAACCTTGCGATAACCTTCAATTTCTAGAATTTTAAGATTTAGTGGATCCCCATCATCTTCCTCAATATTTACATTGTAACACTCCAGCGCGCAGCTTAGCTAGGTCACCCCTTCCGGCTGAAGCACTTCCAATGGTTCCTCGGGTATTTTGAAGAAAACTCCTTTTACTTCTTGTAGCGCATCATCAACAGTATCCCACCATCGATCTTCAAATGTGAAGGTTAACAAGAATCTTTCGTGCAAGATATCCCATTCCCTCGTGCCATGGCGAAGCTCCATCTCAGTATACCAATTCATGGGTATGATATCTAGGGTATGACATAACAAATGCACCCATTCAAGTTGTGTATCTTCCCTGTAGACCTTGGTCCATTTCATGAGGTGTGCGTGTGGATCATCCCATCTGTCATATTTGTCTGTTAGCCACATCGGTGGTTTCCCAAATCGTAGGCGCATCATCCTTCCACATTCCTACCAGTCCTCAAAATTCTGCTGGTGTGTACCCCACCACCTTGTAGGCGTAGCATGCAGTGCCCATCTTAGAGTGTCGAAACAGTGTTGCTCCGGTATTTCTCTTTCAAATTTGTTCAGGAAATCATCTACCATAGTCAGTCCATCATACATAGAAAAATATCTTTCTCCTGTTACTACATAGCGTAGTGATCTTACCATCATGTTGCAATTGAGAACCAGTTCTACCATTGTTCTATTTCCTCATCCAAATCTGATGTGCAAGAGCTTTCGCGCTCCCATGAAATCTTGCAATCCACAGTTGGATTCACCCAATCCTGTTCCTGGGCAGTTATCTTTTAGATACAATCTAGATCGTTGTTGCTCTCGTCATCACGCACTATCTCCGTGTAGCACAATCCTTCCACAAGGTCTAAAGGTACCACTATGCTAGTGACTTTTTCTCAAAAATCATTTTGTGCTTATTTAGATTTATCACTCCATTCATATCAACGTCCCAATCTATTCCCAGTAGCGCGGGATAGGGATTGCTATCATCAACAATCTCTATCACTTCGAAATCTGCAAGCACGCTCGAACCTTCAATATCTACCATTATTCCCTACAATCTTCTCATCGGTAGGATCTTCTGCTGGTTGGCCATTCACAATTGAATAGGAGACCATTGCAACATTGGCCCGCCCATGTGCTCCCATGTCTACTTTGGTAGTACGTTCACGTCCAATCCTAGATCAAAATCACTTAATCCATTTCATATTTCCTGATTTGCATAATCAATCTCATCTACCTTCCTATTCATGTTGTGTGCTTCCAAAGCTTCCAGACTATGTGCAGTTCTCCTGACCCAGTGCACCTAATGATGAGTTCCTGTAGTCCCTTCACAGCCTTGCTATCATGCAACAACTTCATGCATGTCTCCAGAAAGGTAGTAAGCATTGATGGGTCCATCTCTGGTTCAAGTTTGTCTTTACCACCTGAAGTGGAGGCCTCCATGAAGCTCTTCTTAGCTTCCATGAATGTCTCCTTCACATGCTCTAAATAGAGCTCTGGTTCCTTTATTGGAGCCTTGCAAACCGAAGCACTCTCTTCGAGTTGCTTGCCCTTGTCATCTCCTATCGTAATACTACTTTGGAGCACGATGTTTACATTTGGGTCCTCTTTGCATAGCTCAGACCTCAGACCTCACTATCAGTGTAGGGAAGTCCTCCATCTCATGATCAAACTAGGTAATATAAACATGATTCTCTTGTCAGATTTCTACAATCACAGGCATAATGCCCTGGCCCTCTACAATTGTAACAAATCAACTGTCCCATTCCACCTCGACCTCATATGTGCCCCTGAAATCCAGTGCGTACCATCCCAACATTTTAACCGGGGGCTCGTGTTTCAGTCTGAACTCTGTAGCTAGGTGTCTGATCCATCATCAGTTCATAACTTCTAGAGGTGCATTCATCATGGCCTATTGATCTACAAAAATTACAAAACAATTGCTGGGACATTTGTGTATACTTTTGTAATAGGTGAAGGTTATCTATAGTGTGCTTCCCTCCTATCTGACAAATCGTACACCATAATGCAAGCACTGCGATCAATTTTTCTTGTTCCTTTAGTCTCAATGGCATCAGCCCTCCTCCTGCTAGGTAGTTCACGAAGACTGGACAATGGTCCTTGTCATGCCCCTGGCCTTTGCAATTGATGCACCATACATCCTCATGTGCTTCTGGGCGAGTTGTCCTAGCTTGTTTCAAACTCTACATTTCTAGACACAAATTTTTTAGTAGCATGTGGATTTGTTGGACTCTGAGGCCAGGATCTTGTATCAGTGTCTCGTGCAGTCTCATTGCAATCTCCAAAGCTTCGGCCTGGGTGGATAACTTCTGTTGTGACAATTTAGTCCTTAGATGCGGTGTTAATGATGCTAGAAACCATGCACGGTGTTGTCCATCCATCAAGGTCATGTTGCCTTTGTGAATCATACCCTTCAGTCTCTGATCCAACTCCCAAGCGGTCTTGCCTGGAAGCATCATGATTTCCTTGAACCCAATAATCGACTGTGTCTCTGATTTTGGCCTTCTAAATTCCTTATTCAATGCATCCTAGATATCTTCGATCCTTGCGTTTGGATGGTCATTAGAATGCATAATATACCATGTCAGTGCTCTTCCCATACATCTTTTACTACGAACCAAAATTGGTCCAAATCTTCATTCCCTACTCCTTTGAACACTGACAATTTTATCGCACTCGCCATATTGAACTGTGGTGGTGGTGGAGGTGGTGTGGGCAGAGATGGGGGTGAAGATGCTGAAATCAATGGTGGTGTAGGTGGAGGTGGTATGCACAGAATTTAGTACCTTATCCAATTGATCGCACTCCTTGGTGAAACTTTCGTGAGTTCTTCCTCGCTTTTTCGTCGAGGAAAAATCAAGGGGCTAGTTTCTATCTCTGCACTACCTTCGTTTCTATAGATCTCCCACTTCACGTAGCCCCAAACATCAATTTATTCGCATAACACACTTTTAACATAGTAGCATTTTAATCCAAGTGTTCAAAGATTTAATGTACTTACCTCATGGTCCTTTGAGGAAGCGTCGTTCTACCTCACTCTAGCTAATTGATGTGTCTACTACAAATTTGGTGATAAACCCTCCTATAATTTGATCGAGCCAATGGTCCACAGAGCGTGCGATCTTATCTTCCGATGCTTCTAGTCTACGCAACAATTTTGGATTCCACATAATCAGTTTGTCGAGCCTACACCTTCCCTAACTGTCTGCTAGCTTCGCGATCCACTCATACAACTCAGAGGGGAAGGATGCAAAGAAAATTTCGTGGATTTCAATATATAAGTAGCACTCTAACCACTGTTATTTTGATACTCATGGATTCCTATTTTCCTACGCTACAAACTCATGAATTTTTTTGTCCAACCACCCTTCAATTTCTTAGCACTTGTACCATTGGCGGAGAGGGGTTGGATCATCCTATCACGCTTGCAAGTTGTAGAATTTCCAAAGCCGAGAGGAACTATTCCACAACCAAGTGCAAGGGGTTGGAGATGGTGTACACACTCCAAAAATATTGGCACTATTTGCTAGGACAACATTTCAAAATGTATACAAACCATTTCGTGCTAAAGTACTTGCTCAATAAGCCTGTGTTGGGGGGCAACATATGTCAGTGGTTCTTATTGTTCCAAGAATGTGACTTTGAGGTCGTGGTAAAACCTTGACGCTTGAACACTGGACCAGATCACTTATTGCATATTTAAACAGGAGAGGAACCTACTTGTTTGGAGGAAGGATTACCTAACGCACAGCTCTTTGCTGTATGCATCACAGATGGGCACTTCAAAGACAAAATCTACTTTCTAACAACTAGGACCATGCTAAAGGAATACTCTGTTCAACAGAAGAAGGAATTAGTGGTGCACGTGACAGACTTTTTTTTCATCGCAAGGTATCTCTATAAAATGGGAAATGATGAGATATTGCAAAGATCCGTACCTGAATTTGAATGAAGTTAGATCCTAACAGAAGCATATGGGGGCGCTATAGGAGGAAATTATGCAGGACGAGTGACTGCACAAAAGATTCTTTGCACCAGGTTGTGGTGGCCAACCTTTCACCAAGATTCAAAAGCACACTGTAAGGCCTGCGATATATGTTAAAGAACTGAAAAACCATCACGGAGGGACGAGATGCCATTGAATCCACAAATGGAACTGCAGCCATTTGAGAAATGGGTGATCGACTTTGTGGGACCCATCAAACCTCATGGAAATATGAGTGCATGCTACATCATCACTACAACGGAGTACTTGACATAATGGGCGAACACGTTTTGACCTAATTAGGATGTTTGAAGATCTTAATGAGTGATTGGCGTACACATTTCCTGAATGAAACCATCAATGCACTCACATAAGAGTTCCATATGTATCATCAGAAAATCACACCATGTCACCCACAAGCTAATGGGATAGTAGAAACATTCAACAAAATACTAGAGACTGCACTAACCAAAGTGTGCAATGCAGAGCGAAATGATTGGGACCTGCATGTACCTGCAGTACTCTGGGCTTGTTAGGCAACGTGCAAGAAACTGATGGAAAAACACATTTCCAATTAGTTTATAGTGTGGAAGATGTCATGCCAATGGAATATATTGTACCTATTCTACGAGTAGCCATGCTCATAGGTATGATGGACTGCGAAGCTCGGAATACGGGCTCACGCAATTAGAAGAACTTGAGGAAGAACGATTCTTGGCTAGCTTTCATCAGCAGGTACAAAAGCAGCGTGAAAAGGCCTAGCACGATCACCATATTAATTTGTGCACCTTCAAGGTAAATGATTTAGTGCTATTGTATGACAGTAAGTTTGAGAAATTCTCAAGGAAGTTCAAAATGCATTGGTTGGGACCATACATGATTAAGGAGATCACAAACGGAGGCACAGCACAACTGCTCAAACTAAATGGAGAACCTTTCCCAAGCAAAGTGAATGGCAGCTGTTTGAAGCCTTACACGGCTGGATCAGCTATCTGACTAGCTAGTAGAAGCACAACTTCGAGGAGACGAACCAAGGCATGGGACTCTAGAAACATGCCACAAACACCGGTACAGATGTATGGAAACAGTTTGGACATAGAGGAGTAGATGCAACAGATTCAACAAGCCTTAGAGTGCTACTGACATCAACACAGTTCTAGGATAGTTGGAGGAACTAACATACTTCCGTGCTCGCAATTCACAGGGCTTTACAATATCATTAGGTCGAAACATGGTCTTTGAGCCCCAAAACATGCCACAGGGGGATTCCATGCCCAACACCGCCCGACCATTCCACCATTAGTTATGTTATACATTGGATATGCAATATGATATGGTTACTCCATTGGTTTAACATTGATTATATGGTATTAATATACCATATATGGTTGCAATTTGTGGGATATTTAGAAATATATGATAACCATAACTTCAAATGTCCGATGGTCGTGGGGTTGACCCCGACTGTTCGACCTTTTTCTAACGAAACCCGCGATAAAACATAAATACAAAATAACCGCTTCTATTACCAAGGCCTGTGGTAGCTCATCCAATGAGCTGGTTCTGATGAAAACATTTCCACTCTGGAAGATCAGGGGTTCGATCCTCCCTAATCTCCAAAATTTTGGAAATAAGGCCAAAGTTGGCAAAATACAGGCTGCCATGTGTCAGCACCAGATTGGCCCGCATGAACCAATCACAATCCGCCACGTCACCTCCTCTACTAACATCATCTAGGACCCATGGTGCATTCTTGAGTTGACACATGTCCCTGCTGACGTAGGCATTGACATGGTTGATCGTTGACCATTGACTATTGACCTTTGACTTTTGACTTTTTTGCCCTAATTTTCCATAAACTTTGACTAGCTCTAGCTTCTCCATCCGGACTCGGATTTATGTGCCGTTCACACCATTGGAATCATATCGACGAGCACCTTGACTTGATCCCACTTTCATATGTATTTGAAGACTTTGATCTGGAGGAAAAACTGGATCCATTTTGGATCACTCCTCCCCGCTAGAAGCTTTTGGACCACCAAAAGTTGGTTTTAGTTGTCGAGAAAGTGAGGATAAACTTCCCTTAATTTTTCAACCTCTATCCATCGTGATTTACTTGGATTTGTACCTTTGAGTCCAACTCAAAGATACTCAACATTTCCCCGTTGTGAAGTCGTTATCCTCTTGTCAAGAACTGTGTCCTCCTGTAGCTCATTGAGATACTCATGCAACAGATATTCAATGGAAGGTAACTGACCTTGCTCTTTGGGATCTCTAATCAGTGAAGGCTCATACAATCTAAAGTTTTCAAGATTTATGATGGAATAGGTTTGCACATAAGTTGGTAGATATAGGCAGAAAGCATTTTCACCAAATTTGTCAAGTATTTTGAAAGGTCCATATCTAATTGGTTTCAACTTTTTACCTTCCTCTTGCAGTATTTCTCTGCTGATGTACAACCAGACTTGATCACCAACTTGAAAACTATTCTCAACTCGATGCTTGTCACACCGCACCTTATACTTTGCTTGGCTTCTTTCTAGTTGTTCCTATACTGTCTGGTGAATTTCCTAGATTTGTTCAATGAACTTGGTTGGTTTTTCCACATCACTGTGTCCATCAACTACTATGTCTTGACTAAAGACAAAACCCAAGGGATACTTTGGTATACAACTAGAACAAGTTTCAAAAGGAGATCTCTAAGTAGAATAATGTTTTACATGGTTTTAAGCATGTTGTACATAACACAAATGCTGATCCCAAAGTTTGGGATGTTTGCTGCAATATTCTCGAAGCAACTATATCACTGTCCTGTTGACCACTTCTGTCTGAACATCTGCTTCAAGATGAAATTCCGTGCTCTTCTTTAACTTTGTGTCCATTAAATCCCATAGACTTGACCAAAATTTCTTGACAAATTGAGAATCTTGATCGGATACAATAGAAGTGGGTAACCCAAAATGAACCCATACATTTTTAAAGAAAAACTTTGCAGTTTGTTCAACTATGACCTGTTTATTACATGGTGTCAAAATACACATCTTACTGAACCTGTCCATAACTACATACAAATAATCATGACCCTTTCTAGACTTTGGCAATCCCCCCAAAAAATCCATGGAAACACTTTCCCAAGGACTAGAAGGAATTGGAAGTGGAGTGCGCAAGCCTAATTTTCTATTACTTGGCTTGCTTGTATCACACATAGTACATGCTTTAATATATATTTAGAAACTATCTCATTCATCCATGGCCAATAGCAGAATATTTGTAATTGTGCGACTATTTTACTTACACCACAATGACCTGATATGAGAGAAGTATGTGCTTCTCAAATTATATTAACTCTTTCAGTTTGTGGAATGCATAAGTTTCCCTAATGATATAAGAGTTTGTCCTTTATGACATAATCCAATTCTTCTACCTACTTTCCATGACTTAAAGTTTCATATATATCCTTAAAATCTATGTCTTGAGCATATTGTTCAAAGTAACTTTCTTGAATTACTCAATTATGCTTAAGTATTGTGGATGCATTTATAACTGGTCTTGATAAAATGTCTGCAACCATATTATGCATGCCCTTCTTATATCTGATAACAAGATGAATTGTTGTAGAAAACCCATCCACTGATAGTGTCTTGATTGTTGCAATTTAGTTTGTGAGTGTAAGTATTGTAGTGGTTGATGATCTGTGTGTATGATTGTTTCTTTACCCATTATGGAACATTTCCACTTTTTAACACTCTAAACTAATGCATATAATTCCTTATCATATGTAGGATAGTTAACTACTGCTGATGTGAATGTCTCAAAATGAAAGCATATAGGCTTTCTGTGATGCATCAACATTGCCCCCATGGCATATTCACTTGCATCTGTCTCGATCTAAAATGGATGTTGAATATTTGGCAATGCTAGTACTGGCATTGTACTGATCCTTTCTTTTAATGTGTCGAAGGCTTTCTACTATTTGCCTCCCCACTAAAACACATGTTTCACACTTGTCAAAGCATTTAAAGGAGCTGCAATCAAAGAAAAGTTAGCAATAAACTTTCTCCAATATTGTGTTGCCCCTAAGAAACTTCTAACTTCTGTAGCAGTATTGGGCTTAGGCCAATTTACAATGACTTCGACCTTAAAGGGATCTATCTTCAATTCACCACCCCTTACAATATAACTAAAATAATTCAAAGATGTTCTGCCAAATTCACATTTTTACATTTTTACATAGATATTTTCTATTTTCAAAAAATCTAAAACAAGAATATAATCTAAATAGACTATTACAAACTCATCAATGAATTGTCTAAATACATCATTCATGACTCGCATGAATGTATCTAGTGCGCCAGTTAAGCGAAAAGGCATAAGCATCCATTCATAGAGTCCTTGCTTTATCTTGAAAGCAGTCTTCCATACATCCTATTCTGCAACTCTAATATGATGGTAGCCACATCGCAAGTCCAATTTAGAGAAGTAAACTGCATCTTTTAACTGATCTAACAAATCATCAATACGAGGAAGAGGATAACAATTTTTTATTGTGATTTTATTTAATGTTCTAAAATAAATGCACATTCTCTATGAACCATCTTTCTTTCACACTAACAGAATAGGTAATCCACATGGTGATGTGCTTGGTTGAATAAAACTTTGATTGAGCAACTCTTGTACCTACTTCATTATCTCTTCATTCTCTAGAGCTGATAACCTGTACATTCCAATGTTAGGTAGTGGAGCATCTTGCTGTAAATAAATCTCATGTTTTATCTCTCGCTTGGGTGGAATCCCTTTAGGCTCTTGAAACAAAATATCATAATCAGAAACAACTTTAACTAGATCTGTTTTCTGTTTATGATTATAGCCTTGGAAAGCATTAGATTTATCAATATCCTTTGCTTTTACAATCATAAGTAACAATTGTTTACTTGAATTTACAATTATTTTCATCTATCTTGAATTTATGAGAGAGAAATTATCTTTGAGTTTATGAGCCCTTACAATATATTCAATTCCATTCTTATTGAGTTAATACTTATTTTCAGTTCAATAAAAGTTAACATTTCTATCGTATAAGAATGAACTTCCTAGTATAATTCCACATATGTCCAATGGGACTATGTCTAACTCAAACTCATCAACAAACTTTGACCCAAAAGAAAAATGAAGTTTCCATTTTTTCTTAACTTGTAGCTTAGTTTTATCACACACCCAACCTAATGGATATGTCTTTTTATGATATTTTGTTTCTAGACCCAACTTCTTTACAATTGCTTCAGAAATCAAATTAACTTGTCACCCACTATCAAATAAAGTATCAATTTTAGTATGCTTGGAAATGACTCTAATGTGAAATAGCTCATTTCTTTTCCTCTTATCATTATCAACAGAATGTGAAGAAGTACTTGTAGATGCTTTAAAATCTTTATCTTTTGTACCTACAGCTATAAGCAGTGTCTCGTCCCATGAATCTGATCCCAAGTCCTTTTGAATAGCAACAACATTCTTCCGCTCCTTACTCCCAAACTTGTTAGGCTTCAATTCCAAATGCAATGACCAGCAGTGTGCCTCATTGTGGCCTTCCTTCTTACAGTGAAGGTTTATCTTTCTTCACAATGTTCGTTTTCTTCTCCTTCCATTTAAGTTTCTTCTTGTCCTTATTCTTGCTTTCAATAGGTTTGGATGATTTCCCAACATAGTGGGTTACATTTTTTCCTCTAGCTTCTAGATGAGTTGCTTGAACAGATACATCATCTAAGCTAGTTGGATTAAACATAAGTATGGTATGCCTCAAATAACTATGAAGACCACCTATGTATTTCAACAATGTCTCTAGTGAGTCCAATGATATGCCTAATGTCAAAGCTCTCTTGCAAAATCCCTGAGTATAACTTTGAACACTTTGACCTTTAATTGACATAGTGTTTTCCAACTCATCATTGCTTGTTTCATATAAGCCAAAGGATAAAATTTATTTTTAATGGCAGAAACAAATTCATTCCATGTTGAAATGATTTTACCATGCTTTAGGAGATCTGCTTGTGTCTTTCCTTCCGACCATACAAGTGCAGTTCCTCCAAGTTGAAGACTAGCAAGTTGGATCTTCTTCATTTCTAAGACAACCTTTTGCACCTTGCAATATACTTCAATTTGTCTTATCCAATTATCAAGATTTTTAGAATTAAGTTCTCCATCATAAATTGGCAAATCAAATTTTACATCTAATTTGATCAAAGAGGATTTCTTCTTTTTCTTCCTAGAAGGACTAGATTTATGAGAAGAAGAGGATGATGATGAAAATGATGGTGATGATGGAGGAGATGGTGAAGGAGGAATTCCTCCCTTTCCCTTATCTTCTTGTTTTTTAAGTGATGAAGTGCCTTCATCTTTTTTCTTCTTAAAATTGTGATACATCTCTTCCACCATTGCACGTATCATCATGAAACTATCCAAGAATTGAGATTTTGACCTAAGTGGAGTTTAATCTGCCATCCTTCTTTGCGAAAAGACCCCTCCAATCTCTAGATTTTCCTCAACAAGTTCACCTTCACCTCATTCGAGCCTCAACCTAGTAAGCATTCAAATATTCAAGAAAACTTGTCAAACCTTAAAAACCTTGTTGCTTTGATACCACTTTATCCATTAATGAAAAAGGTATTATAGTATTTGTGTGAATTTTCTTATGTTACTTAGTGCAATGGATTGAAAAGATTGCGAATAGAATAAACACATAAACAAGTTGAAAACACATTCAAACACATCAACACAACCAAATTTAATAAAGGAGTTCACCAGACTTTCTGGCTACGTCTCCTAGTCCTTTCGCCTCCAGTGTTGACCTATTTATTTTGTCTTAAAAATGCTGTTACAGGGATGAGATCAAAAACAGAGTTTCAAATGAGAAAATGGACCTCACCATTCCATTTAGCTCGAAATTTCATGTCAAACGAGTATAAAATTGACCATATTTGGCCAGTGTTACCTCTAGACCCACTTGAATAGTCCAAAACCACCTCTCTCCTTGCAAAACCACTCTCTGTTTGGAAAAAAAAACCTGTCCCTACATAAAACCACGTTGGTCTACGCGCTAGTGGTATGGCAGGTTCAACACCTGCACAGTTTAATAAAAAATGAGTTCGACTTTGTTTCAAGCCCAAACTGTTGACATGTTCGTTAGTAGAGGTATTCGAAGTCATTGCAATATATATTGTTTTGGAAGTTCGAGGGTTCAAAACCCCCGCCCGACTATTCCGGCATTGGTTATGTTCTACATTGGGTATGCGATATGATATGGTTGTTCCATTGGTTTAAAATTGATATATGGTATTAATATACCATATACGATTGTGATTTATGGTGAATGTGGGATATTTTGAACTATATGATAACCATAACTTCAAAGGTCTAGCAGTCGTTGGGTTGACCCCAATGTCTAACCTTTTTCTGGCGAAACCCCTGATACACCATAAATACAAACTCACCGCTTCCATTACCAAGGCCTATGGTAGCTCATCCGGTGAGCTAGTTCCAGTGAAAACGCTATCACTCTAGGAGGTCAGGGGTTCGATCCTCCCTGATCCCCAAAATTTTGGGAAAAGGCCAAATTGGGAAAAATCTAGGTTGCCACGTGTCAGCACCGAATTGGCCCATATGAACCAATCACAATCCACCACGTCACCTCCTTTGCTAACATCATCCAGGACCCATGGCTCATTCTTGGGTTGAAACATGTCCCTGCTAACGTAGGCATTGATTTGGTTGACTATTGACTATTTACATTTGACTTTTGACTTTTTTGCCTAATTTTCCATAAACTTTGGCTGGCTCTAACTTCTCCATCCAGACTCAGATTTACATGGCGTTCACACTGTTGGAACCATATTTATGAGCACTTCGACTTGATACCACTTTCATCTGCATTTGAATACTTTGATCTGGAGGCAAAACTGGATCCATTTTAGATCACTCTCATTATCTCATTCATACTTGAGAGGGTAGCTGTTATGGGCCCAAGGATGAGCTTAGGTCCCTTTGATCTAAGGGAGCCAAGAAAGGGGCGATGGGCATCACTTGATCCTCACACAGGAGGAGGAACTATCCGACACTTCTTCGAGGAAGAGTTATTTGAGTGGCTTCATGGCCAGATTGTGATGATTGACGACTATGCCTATGAGGGCATGGACTTCACTAGCGACCCTGACTTGATGCTGCCTCTTGGGACCAACTGGGGTCCTCAAGGTAAGAATGTTTTTTTGAGAGTACTTAAAGTATTTTGACTCTTTTGAATATTTATGTTATGTTTCTATTGATTTTATGGGTGAACAGGTTTTGACATGAAGCTTTTTGTTTGACACAGATGTGGTGCCAATACGACCTATTGGCGAATGTTGCCATATGAGGCAGGAGGCCAACTACCTGATGGGGGGGTGATGCTGATAGTATTCGCGAGGTTCTAAGGAACCTATAGGGCTTGAGCATGGGTGTGCCCCCCCTTCCTATGAGGGAGATCCCTGCTCATATGTTGCAGCACACAGTCAGCGTGCCTGAGTGGTTTCTAGTTCCTCTTCAAAGGATAGCTAAAGCAATGTTATCATTTCATGACCAGTAGGATCTATTTTAGTAGGTGCTTTGGAACAGCTAGCGGGTGTTTATAGCTAGGTGTAGTGGTCATTTTTTGCTTAAAACACCCAAGTTTTGGAATATTTTGATGTAAAAGACTGGATTCGATATATATATATATATATCTACAAATATTTTGGTATTTTATGATGTAAATGTTTCTTAAGTGTTTTTGTAAATTTTTAACTTTGTAAATATTTGCTTTTCATACATGTATCTATAGTGAATGAGATAGATGTAAATATAACACATAGTTTGCCAATGAATCAGCAACTGTATTAAATTCTCTAGGAATGTGTTCATGTGTGATAACTTGAAATTGACATTCCACTAATCATACCCTTAAGTAATGAGGTAACAAGGTTGGATTACGAATGTGATAATGATTTATCAATTGCATAACAACAAGATGAGAGAGTCTAACCTGACCACCAGATTGGAGATGTACTCAACAATATTTTTGGTGGTAGTACCAAGAAAGACTTCCCTGGAACAAAATAGTTCTGACTAACACCATCCACGTATCCTACGTATGCTAAGGATAATGAAGGCATATACATTATGAGAAATATGTATGAGACAAATACTTCAATAAATCCCAAAATAATCAAATCACATCAAAAAGGAAGCAAAAATTTTAAATACATAAAATTACAAAGCACATGCCTAGTGAAGTACTAGGCATAATACTTTTTTAGATAGAGCCCATTTCGGGGCTCAGCAAGTGGGACTCCTTCCCAGTCTTGAAGTTCATCTATCCCTTTTAAGAGGGACTTTTTATGACATATGGACTGAGACATAAGGGTTGAAGTGTTCCTACCCTCAAGAGGTCATGTTTTTTATCATAGAGTAAAACAAGATCTCCCTCTTGGTAAGAACAAGTCTTGACCTTTTTGTCATATTGGGCTTTCACCCGGCACTAGTGGGCCTTGAGTACCAATTCATCATCTCGACGGGTTTCATCCACTTGATTTAGGTATAGCAGGCACTCTTCTTCGGTAGTAACGATGGGCAAGATTTCAATGGTTATTTGTAAGGAATGAATATGACACTTAATTAGTACAATTGCTTCCAGGTTGTAAGCCAGTTGAAAAGGTGTGAAGCCTGTAGTAGTCTTAACTGAAGTTCGGTATGCCCATAGCGTAGGATATAAAATTCGATGCCAATGGGTTTTATGATTCCCTACTAACCTACAGATCATGGTTTTTAAGATGCCATTGATGGTCTCTACTTGAGCATTAGCTTGGGGGTAGTAGGAGGATGATTGATCTTGGTGAAAACCCAGCAGTAGTGTTAAGTCAAACATCATGTGATTCTGAAAATAAGACCCATGGTCTGTAACGATCATGCGGGGTACATCGAAATGACAACTGACCTGATTAAATAGGAATAGTGTCATGGTTTCCCCATTGTCTCGAAAGGTGGGAAGGGCTTCAGCCCATTTGGTGAAATAGTCCACAACTACAATAATATAGTTGTGTCCAGCAGAGGAAATAGGCTTGCAAGTTACGAAGTTTATCCCCCATTTGGAAAAGGGGACGATAGATATAACCAGGTGTAGTAGGTCCAGAGGATCATGCATTTTCTTTGTAAAAAATTGACAAGGATGGCATTGCCAGATAGCCTTGATATAATCTTTGAACAAGGTTGGCCAGTAGTAGCCTACATGCAAATTTTTCTGTAAAGTAGATATGCCAGAAAGATGACCGCCACATGCCCCAACATGGCATTAATTTAAAACATGTTCTTCCTCTTCATGAGTGAGGCAATGTCGAAGAACTGTATCTGCACCACGATAATATAATGTATCATTAAGCACTAAATAGTGTCTCTCTTGGTGGCAAATGCAATGACAGTCACTGGATGATAGCTTGGGATGGAACTGTTGCACTTGGAGGTAGACAAGAATGTCACCATACCAAGGGTGAGTTGTGTCGATAAGATAGACAGCTTCATCCGAAAGAGGATCGCGGGCTATCTCGTTAGGATCGACAATAGGAAGATCCGACAAAAGTTCGGTGAAGACTAAGGAATCTTTTGCCTTGGAAGCAGCGAAAACCAAACAAAATTATTGGAGGATCACGATCCATTTTGAATATTTCCCTCCAATTACTTGATGAGACAAAATGTGTCTCATGGGATTCTCCAAGGCAATGATAGTATTCTGTCGCAATAGTATGTAATGGTGGAACTGGTTAACAACAAAGAGCACTGCCAATGACAGCTTTTCCACATGTGAATATCTGAGTTAGGGCCTAGCCAGGCCTTTCGATAGATAATATCTCACATGTTCACTTTAGTAATCATGAGTTTGAACCAAGACCATTCCTAGTGAGGATGGCAAAGCTGCCAGGTATAGAAGAAAGTGGTGTCCATAATTGGGAGCGTTAAGGAGTGGGGCTGATATAAGCGCATTTTTAAAGGCATCAAATGATTATTGAGCTTGATCATACCACAAATACGACACTCCCTTCTTAAGTAGGTGCATAAATCCTTTCGTTAACTCAACATAGTTTACACTGAACCATCGTAAAAAGTTTGCTTTCCGTTGCAAACATTGGAGCTACAGAATGGATTATGGCTCAGGAAATTGAGTAATTGCCTTTACCTTATCGAGATCAACCCTAATCTCGTACGCGGAGACAATGGATCCAGGTAAGCATCCATACTAAAAAACGAAAATGCATTTATGTGGATTCATATGTATGTTATAAAACCGACACCTAAGCAAGACAACTCTTAAATTATCTATGTGATGCACTTGCTGCTTGGAATGGGCTAAAAGGTCATCCAAGTATGCTTGCATGATATGCCTAATATCATGAAATGCATAGTCCATTGCCCTTTCAAATTTTGCTCCAACATTCTTTAAACCAAATGGGAGTGTTTGATAGGCAAAGATTACCCATGGGAAAACAAAGGCGGTTTTGTGTTGGTCTTTGGGTTTTATAGCAATCTGGTTGTAACCTGCGAATCTATCCATGAATGAAAATGATTCACAACCAATGTAGTTATCGATCATTTGGTCAATGAACGGTGTCGGATAATTATCTTTTGGACATAGAGTGTTTGAGTCTCAATAGTCAACACATACATGGATGGTTCCTTGTTTCTTATTGACAGGATCTAGATTGGAAGCCCATTCCATTAAGGGAATGAGATAGATGAAACCAACACGTAATAAATTTTCCACCTCAATTTTGATGACTTCCTTTTTTGCGGGGATGGACTCGTTGAAGCCTCTGGTGGACGAGTTTAGCATTATCATATATCTTGATCTCATGCTCGAAAATTGAAGAATCTATGTTGGGAATTTCCTCGTAAGACCAAGCAAATACATCGCAGAATTCCTTAAAAAGGTAGGTGAAGCTTGCAATTTCCTTAGGATTATGATCTTCTCCAACATGGATGTTTTCCACAATGCTTGTCGTGACATAAATATCGATGAGAAATGTCTTTGAAATATTTCCCATGTTTCCTTCCGATTCCAAAGTTTAGATAGTTGTATATGGTGAGGAAACGATTTTAGGTGCGTCAGGTGATAGGATTTGAAGAGGCATCATGTTCGAATCAGATATCGAAACACAATGGTGTGAGTCCTCCCAAGGTCACTCTTCTAAACTCATGATCTATCTAATAGCTTCGTCCGTAGGTAGGACTTGATTGAGGGGATCGAAAGGAGTAGATATGGGAGGGGCAGTGGTAGCAATGGCCGTGACCAAAGTCACCAGAGATTCAAATGCATATTGAATGGCCTAGTAGGCCAATTTAGCTGGTGACAATGACATTTGTTCTCCGTAAGTGTCAATGTTTGAAGGGGCCAGTAGGATCCAAGGATTGGTCAGTTTGTGAGGAATGGATGAAACCATATTAACCGTCTGTGAAACTGTTGGTGGCAGAAGAGGGAAACAACCCATCAGGAAAGAGCCCTTCAGTAGACCAGTACCCATACTGACGTAAGAGTCATGTACGCCACCCACTAAGGGTACAAAGCTACTTGGAAATAGGGAATAATTAGGTGTGCAAAAGGACAACTGGTCCACTGTGACTACCTTTCTATCCAATGGAAATAGGATGATGTGAAAGGAAGTAGACACAATGACAGTCATGGTGTAAGCCCAAATCTTACCCAAAAAGAGATTATAGTTGAGCTTTCTATCCATGACTTCGATGTCCACCATTACCGTTTTCCCATACAAGGTGATGGGGTAGCTAGCTAGGTAACCTTCTCGGATGAAAGTGTGGCTGTCAAAAGATTTAAGGGAATTTGACAGCGGGGATAGGGTTGGAGAACCCAAAGCGAGCCAACATGAAGCCGACATTATGCAAGTAGAAGCACCTTCATCAATGACAGTTCTCTGTATACCTTTACCTTTTGAAAAGATTTGCACCTGAAATGAAAGTTGGTGAGAAAGGGGAGGTTTACATTTTTCCATTTCGAAAATTGCAACCATGGAATCCTATGGGTTGATACCACTAATGGCCAAAAGCAAAGCTTTCCTTTGTGCTAGACATGTTTGTAATACTTCGAGCCCCGACATAGTTGACAACGCTTGTGCCAAGTCTTCTACAGTACTGTAGTTTTGGGCAGCACATGTAGATGCACTATGCATTGTGCATTGAAGTGCCCCTTTATGGGGGCGAATCACAAGGTCAGCAATCGAAATTTCAATATGAAGATCATTAGGTGGTGGTGGGTTTTGACTTGAGGATTGTTCCTCTACATGAGCGACTGGAGCTCCATAATATTTGGCTCTAGTTTGTAGATCTACCGTTTCAAAGGTGTAAATGGTAGAGGGTCCTTCACTAGCTGAATGATGTTGTGAACCACCATTATCCCCTTACGGGGGTTATGGTTGGTTTGTAATAAGGTGTTGTTGCTACTGAGCAGGGAAAGGATTATTCAGGATAGCAGGGGTCCTGCCAGTATCCTTTTTAGCAATGAAATATATGCACTCCTAAAGACACAGGAAGCAATAGGTCATGTGGTCCTCAGCACAGATTTTGCAAGGGAATCTGGTGGGTTTATCCTTCCCATCATTAGAGGGCATAGCTACCTTCCTCTTGGGGTTAGACTACATTCTTGATTGCTCTTCAGAAGGAGTTGTCCTTTTCTTATTCTTCTTGTTATTACCACTGGGTTTTTGTGTAGACTACACAGAGTTGATCGTGGTGGTAGGAAGAGAAGTCAATTTTGTAGAGGGGTCCACTAACATATGGGAAATGTGACCAATGAGTTATTTTACATTAGCCCTGGAGGTTGCACCAATAATCCCATCGGCATGTCCTCCGGGTTGCTGAGTAGTGGGGGCATTGGAGTTGCGAGGGGCATTGGAATTATGCCGTACAGAGTGCCAGACTATGAATATATGAAATCCAAGTGTTGGACACAACAAATGGATTGGTCTTTTGTGACAACACAACCTAAGGCGGAATCCTCAGCGATTTGGGGAAGTAGAGACTTGTAGAGCCAATCTGCTAAGAGATAGTCTAGGAGGGGAGATTTGACTAACCTCCACCTACGTCTCCATTCATGTATATCATCATGGATGTGGGTGGCGGTATCTTGATGTAATGAAGTGAGGAGTTCCATCCCAGTTTCATAGTGGATGGGTAGCTGAAAGTGCTTTAAGAATTCCATCACCAAAGGGCCAAAGATATTGACTAACACATGTGGTAACCCAATGTACCACTTGGTTGCATTGCCAGTAAGGGTGTGGGGAAAAAGACATAACCAGATACTATCATCCACCATGGTGTTACGACACAAAATAGATGATAGGTGGTGATGTGTGTACCCAGATCCTCCCCTTGTTTCCCTTTGAACTTAGGGATGTCTGTCAGTATTTTATGCAGGATTGGCAGCCAAAGTAAGTTATGATAGATGGGGCCATTTGTAAGTTTGTACAAGTCAGGGATATCAAGCATTGTGAAGAAAGGCAAAGTGTTTGATGCCCCCGAATCGGATGAAGGTGATGACATATGACTTGAGGATCCTTGCGGTCCTCCCATCATGTTGTTCCCAATTTTATACACAGGTTGCATGGTATAGTAGGTGCGTTGGGGTATGGTACTGTAATGTGGATTTCCATAGGTATTTTTAGGTTGGGGGATAGAAGTGCTCCGAGGATAAGTAGTGCCCCCTTGACTCATTTGAGGTTGTGAGTAGGGTGTCCCCATGGATTGATTGGGACCTCCTTGAGGATTCCCTCTCACCATAGAACTAACCATAAGTCCTTGAATAGCATAAAGAGTGTTCATGTTAATCAGTGACTAACCATGCATGTCTGAAAATGGAGGGGGAACTGTTATGCTCCCGGTCAGTATATGCATATTGGGAGTGCCCCCAGATACTTGAATTTGGGGGTTAGAACTATATAATGGATGCAAACCATATTGTTGGTTGAAGGGACCCATGCTAATGGTGCTATATTGAACATTATAAGGAGCACTATATGTAGCACTTGTCGAAGGTACAGGGTTTGACACTAAAGGGGTGGAACCTAGAATAGACTGGGTTCCACTCATCGAGGGTGTCATGATAGGGGTTGAACCTGGGACAAATGGGATAGCATGGTTTTCCATAAAAGGCGTGGTATTTACTATTGAATGGGGAAGTGGTGGGGGACCAAAAGTGTCCATAAAGTCCCATGACTCACTAGTCGTCAACGGGATGGGTGGAAGTGTTCCAACTGAAGACAAAGGAGGTATAGATGAAATGGGAACCAAGAGTGGGCCCAACAGATTCGTAATCTGAGGATTGTATGGAGGAAGAAATCCTTTAGTAAAGAAATCATCTGGTAAGCTTGAATCATTGGATATACAAATTGATTCTATGTGAGATCTCAAAGAATGATTTCCTGAAGACGGGGAATCTGGTTCACTGGAGCTCAGCGAATCCTCCACAGGGAGTGGGGGAAGTCCTAACAATTGTCTAGATTGGAAATTAGGGCTGGATGTAGCCACGGTGGCCAATAATTTTCATAAGTAAATTTTACACTGATTTTTATTAAAGTCTCAATGATAACACTTTGGCACCTAAAAAATAAAAAATACACTAACTGGATCAATCAACAAGTAGAGGGAAATGACCCTGTCTGATAAGCACTGATCACTGAGATGTAAACCAATATCACAATGAAGAACATATAGGGCTGTCCAAATGTATAGTTATGGTTACTCTAGAGCGTTGTCTAAACCTCAGATTGAGGTGCCAAGTACTCTCGCGAAGACGAGCACCCTCCCAAAAACTGAAGTCAAGGTATGTTCATTTGTGTTAGGTACTAGGGAAAATTGCCCCAGTCATCTTGTGTTAGTACCTAAAAGTATGGCCACTAAGAATACCTCAGATCATAGACACTACCAAGGGGGACATAGTCGCAGACAGTATGTTGTGTGGGCAGGATACCTGAGTCCCTGACTCAACTCCGATATCCATGAAGGGATCCTCGATATATAGAATACCCAAAGGAGATGCAAGCAAAGGTCAACTAACTTCACTTACAGTCTGATGTTGTCTCATATTCACCTCCACTTTTGCTAGAGTGGTCCTAGTAGTATGAGTGCATAAGGATTTCTCTCTTTAATGACACTAGTTTTGGTGTATGATCATGGGTAGTTTAATCACACTACCTAACCCAAGATCCTAGCCTAAAAAAATGTGTGTTTACTCCAAAAAGAGTTTTTGATTGATTTTATTAGGTAGATTTAAAGTGTACTTCGTTAGAGTATTCGGTAGGGGTGTTGATGTATCAGATTTTATGGGACTCTGACTCAAATCATGCAAAAACAATGCTTGTAAAATTTCAATTTTGATGGATAAGCTGCTTCTACAAAGGGAGAGTCATTCATACATCAATATTCATTCCATGCATCCTATTTAGTATGACACTCGCATAACCGACAAAAATTTCCAATGCTCACTAACAACTACTGAAACCAAATAATGCAGAACTTAACCAACTAAGCAGAAAACAATAAAAAATTTTGGTTTTTTTCTTTTATCTTTTATGAAATAAAAACTTTAATAAGGAAATATATTTTCTAGAAAAAAAAAATTTGTTCAGGACACAGATCAGTCAAACAAAACATAGCTACAGATCCCTTATCAGTCTAGAAGCAAGTTTCCCAATCCTTTGAGGTCACAGACACTATTGTTTATCAAAAAATGGGTGACTAACGCTCTGTGCTAGAGGCCACAGGGAGTTACTGGTGGCACTAATGCTCTGGTTGTGAAGCCGCAATGCTTTATAAAGATTTGTTTTATAGAGGTAACCTACATTAGTGAGGAAAAACAATTCAAAAAATGGCTGTGGGGATCAGATCCAGGGCTGGGCAATGAAATAAGAGTGTTGCAAGGTCCTGAGTGGTTAGAAAAGGAATGAAGTATCGGAAGGTCTGGAAGAAGGAGAGATCTAGGAACTTTATGGGAAAACTGGGAACTAAAGTGTAGTCCCCAGCGGAGTCACCAATTATGTTATAGGGATTAATGCACTATGTATGAAAGATGAAGGAACCCTCAAGGGCCTTCCTAGGACCCTTGGCAGACTGTAAGATTATCTGTAGCTATCACAAAAATACATGCATGTCCATGTTCAACAACTAACTATGAAAGCGAAACAAATTCATTACCTTGATCCTTCGTGTGGAGTTGCTGGAGAGTGTAATGTAGCTAGGTGGAAGTCCCCTGACATGGATCCAGATCAAGTCCTACACATAGAAAAGAAAAACACAATCACAGCATAAAACCTTGATAATGAATGCATAAGCATACAAAAGACATCTAGTTAAACATAACTAAGTCGAGTACCAACATCACAGAGTGGAAAACACAACTGCAACTCTATATTAATGTCAAAAGAGTGATTAAAACCATTGGTTGCATCAGCCTTCCCTTACCCCTCCAACTCCTCTCTCTCTCTCCCTTCTTACAAACTTCTTATGCTTAAGTCTGAGACTCTGCTCGATAATCAAGTAAGTTATCCTTTCAAATGACCCAACCTCTTTCACAATAGCCCTAGCTCTGCTTATGTAGCAGGTGAGGTTAGAGTTTCCAAGTTTCTCCATGATTTTCTTTAGGTAAAGGCAATTATGTTGCCATTTCTTTGAGATCTTTCCCATTTGCATACTCCATTAGGATTAGTAATCCCCCAAATAGGTCAAACTTTGATGTTTCCTTTCTTTTCTGAGTTGATTTAGGAGAGAATATATGGATATTTCTTAGTCAATCTTCTCCTTTGACCCTTAGATCCTCATTAGGGTTTACTAACGTTGTTCCCGAGGTAACAAGTAGATTTACTTGGGTCACTAGCACACCGTTAGGCTTGCTGAGAAGCTTTATAAAGTAGGTTGCTAATGTATAGGAAATGTTAGCTTAGAAACAAGGCTAGTGAACTTGGTCGTTGCTTCAGTCATCATGTCTTTACTCTTTGAGTTGATGAGGAGGTCATTTTACTATATAAAAATTCTCCATTATAAACAATATTTTTTTTTTTGTTATTTGGAACTGCAATTAGTTGGGAAGGAAGTTGAGTAGGTCATGGGGGTGATTGATTAGATGGAAGTTGTAGTTGTTAAGGTTAAGTTAATTTTGGCTGTTGAGGAGGATTTAGTTGTTGAGGAAGGGGTGGATATGGTTTTTTCATTTGTGGGTATTGTTGATATGGATGCTTTTGATACAGGTGTTGAGGTTGTTGATCAGGTTATTGTTGGTATGGGGGTTGAAATTTTTGTTGTGAAGGATTAGGATGGGAAGGTACATTTACATAGGAAAATACTCTCCAACCTTGTTGATAGGGCTAATTCTGTACCTATTGTGGAGGCCATGCCTACCACGACTTTAAATCATTCCACGTTATATGAAGAAAATTATAATATGGAAGGTTGTTTTCATTGGGATATTGATACATACCTTCTCCTTATGGTTGCCAAGGGCTCTTGGGTGCAATCCTCTAGAGTGATTCTATGTTTCTAGAGTCTCCTCAATAAGATGCTTTCAACTTAGGAAATGTTGTACATTCCTTAGTTTTATGTGGTTCTATGAAAATTAAACAAATTTTAATATTATAAAGAGAGAACTCTCTTAATGGATTTTTCTTTCAACATTTACTACAAAAAATAGACAAAAATGATTATTTCTCTGCTTTATTTTTCCTAATTTTCAAATCATCTATTTGAGAAGAAAGAGTATTTAAAATATTAGTTTTGAAACCCTCTAAAAAATTTCCTAATTTTTCTTTATTGACACCTCCAGTAGCCAATTTAGAAACTTTTTAAAGAAGATTTCTTATCCTCACACCAGTTTTAGCTTTCCCTCTTGAGTACTTCCTGAACAAATCACTAATTCTCTCAAATGTTAGATGAGAAAAATTATCGGCATCTATGAAGTTGAGTATATCTATATCTTCATCACAAATTCATTTAAATAATATTGTGTGAATTGTGTTAGTACTCAAATCATTTTATTTTGATTTCTACATAGTATATAAGAAAATTTTTGGGTTATCTTCTAGGCTCTCCTCCTCTTGTTGCAAAATTCAAAATATATCCTCATGAGAATCTCTAGGTTTGTAATAGGTTTTGTATTTCTTAAGAAAATATGTCTTCATATCATCACGATATGCAATAGTGCCTCAACCTAAACCCATGAACCAATGTAATTCAACTCCTGTCAATGTTGCAGGAAATAGCTATAATTTTTACACATCAATATTATAAGCATAGTTGCGACATAGAATATCAAATTCAAATAGAAAGGAGTCAGGGTCTTTAGTTACCCTACCATGAAATATTGGAAAAATAGAATGTGGAATATTTTTATTCGAACCTTAGCCCTTGAAATTTCCACAATAGGAAAGCCAAATGTTGCTTCCTTATCATTGTCATCTTCTGGTAGTTGTCCATTTCTTTTTCCTCCTCCACCATCTCCTCCATTTATATGTCCATTACCTTCACCTTCTACCACATTATATCCTCTCTCCTCATCTTCCATATCTTCGTTCTAAAAATATATTGTACTGTGTACTCCAACATTTAGGAGCAAAGTCAGGATGTAGTTCTAATTGGACCCCTAATGTATCACTTGATGTACTTGATCCTTTTTTTGCTTCCACTAAACTATCATATTCCATTTCTTCTCATGCATTCAATTTAATATATGGGGGTTTTGTATCCATATTTCTTTGAATTATACCTCTACCTAATGATGCTCTAATAGATATTCCTCTATTATCTCTTAATCTATACATACAATATTTAACACAAATGGATTTGTAGGAGACACTATGGTGGTGGAGGAAGTTTTTACCTTCCTCCTTATATTCCTAATCCCCCATATTAATTTTTTTTATACTGTAAGGCATAGTAAAGAGAATTTTTAAATGTTTTAATGTTTTTTATTTAAAAAAAAATCAAGCTAAATTCAAATGCACCAGTTCATTTACATCTCCCGAGCAGTGGTGCAAAATTGTTGTCATAAAGTGGTCTAAGTGACTTAACATTTTTTTTTCAAACCCAATTAGGTAATCTATCAGATGAAACACAATATGTGCAAAATAGATACTTAAAGTGTTTTCCTATGTAAAAATAAAGAAAAACCAAGTATGGGTAAATCTTAGAGTTGATTCAAGGTTAAAATTGTTTTCATAATTCTAATTCAATTATTGACCTTGTTGGAAATAAGATTGCAGATTCATATAGATACATTACACTTTCACACTAAGTACTCTTTCTGAAATCGTAGTTATTTAGTCAAAATTGGTTTAAGAATGTAATTAGAAGGAACTATAAATTAAATCAATTTTCTAAGCTTACAAGAAATTTCACACCAATTTAATGACAATTTCTTTTAAATTCAAAACTCAAACCTTTCCAATCATGATTCTAATAATTAAATTAAGCATTATTGATTCTAAATAATTCTAATAAATATTTTTAAAACACAATTATTAGCTTAAGGGGGGCTAACCCAGGTTCAAAGTTGTCGTGCCAACCAACAAAACCCTAATTGTTGGCCCTTTCGGCAAAAAACTGCATAGCACAGGCTAGAACCAAGTTTCTACATCCAGGGATATGTGATAAACGGTTCTTAGGCTTTGAAAGTTCAGATATTCCTTCATGCAGATCGATAGCCTTCTAGGGCTCTTCACTGTAATTGTGATCTTGCTCCGAAGACCACCAAGCTCAACCTGCATCACTACAACTTCTGTAGTGATCTGTGCCATGGCTTGTTGTGACTCTTTGACAAATTTTTCTATGGTTGGCCCCTCCACTGCTAGGCACATGGTCCTTTGCATCTGCTTTAGTCCCTTGAGCTTCTCTTGAAGTGATAGAGTAAGCTGATAAGCTTCCTCTAGACACAGCTACATTATGGCCTTTAGCAAGGCCTTTTTCCTCTATAATTCATCCGCCTGTGTGAGTAGTTGTTTTCCCTCCTATAACTTCGCTACGCATTGCACTAGATCCAAAGTGCACGTAGTTGCTCATACCTCATCATACTGATGCTACGTTTCTCTAACATCTGTGTTTAGATTCTGTAGGTTCGGGTCCTCGTACAAATTTGTCCATAATTCCATCATTGCATTAAACATTGAGGAGCAATCATTGATTGCAGTATGCAATGTATTCATTCCCTCCTTGATTGCTGCTTTGTGCTACTTGTGAACCTCAAGCAGAGTCATTAGTTGCAATTTCAACTACAACTCTGCTATTTTCATCTGGAAATTGGAAGTCACCATACCGACTTCTTCCTTTGATGCGTGCATTGCAAAATTCAATTTCTGCACTTTGGTTGAGGCCTTTGCATCCTTTGGTATGTTCAATTCAGGTCCTGGCTTGCAGGCCCGCTCAATCTTGTTTCTAGGCTCTGTCATCATGTCTGCAATTCTTCCTTTTCCTTCAGTGCCTGAGTTTTATCTATGAAAAGGTGTTCATTGTTGACCTTAAACTCACTAACGACAGTGAGGATGTGTTTTTTCCTAATCCTCAATTCTTCTGACACCCCTTGATGCAGTGCATGGAGGGTTTGGAGTGCAATCATGACCAAATTCAACCCCATGTACTTTATTGTATTAATCACAATGCGATCCTTTTATGATTCTCCGTGAACAGACCCCTCTGGTAATGAAATAACTTTGAGGTCTAGAGTCCATTCTAGCTCCACCACTGTGCTACTTCCTTGTGTCAGGCTCATTTTTGCTCCACTCACTTGCATGATGCCTGCCTAGATACTATTTGCCTGGATCTATAGCTCACGCAAATCCTTTTGGATGCTCCCCAACGTCTACATATATTGCTTTTGAAATTGTTGCAGCACCTCCGTTGTTGTGTCTCTCACTTTGTCTTCGATCTCATCAAGATTTCCTTCTATTAGCACCATGGGATCAATATCTATCTGCTTATTAGACTTATTCTTTTTTGCTTTCCACCCATCTGCTCCCACCCACATCTCTTCAGGATGAAAGGAGTACTCTGCTCCTCACTACCGCCTCCTGTCTGCTCCGACAACTCTTGCTTGTCAGTATGATTTGAAGAAGAATTTCCACCCTCCTTTGTATCCTACCATTCCTTCTTTGCCTACTCTTTATCGACACGCTATTTCTCCATTTGTTCCTTCTCCACAACTTCCTTAGCAGCTTCTATCTTCTTCTACTCAACCAAGGCACGTGCGGCCTTCTGAGCTGCATCCTTTCACTTCTGTGTAGTAGAGCTCTCGACACCTTTTCTTGTCCCCACATCCAGTGTCATAGGTTTGTGCTAATCTACTGGCCAATACCACATAACTTCTTGCACATTTGCATCCTAGACAAAATAAGGCAACATATGCCATGTGAGCTTGGGGTCCTTCCTTATGCAGATAAACACATTGTGGAAATTGGCCTTAAACTCCATGTAGGTCATCAATTGTCTAGACAAGGTTGGGGACAACCCTAGCCACTAATTGAACACCATATGGGGGTCCATTTCCATCAAGATCTAGAAAATATTCGTCTCCTTAACTCATGCCTGATCCTTTGTAGACCACAATGAGGCAAACCACGTTGTGTTATGCAACCAGATCACAAGATAAAAGAAATAGATAGATCAACAAATTAAAACATAGCCTCTTCGAGGGGGAAACCTCCTTTACACTACAGAGATGAACAATTCTTGGATGATACAAATGAAAAGACCTCCTTTCTATATATAGGAGTCTAAGGGGTCAAACTATAATCAGAGCCGACATAACAATAATAATGTAATGGCACAACAATAACAATATGGGGAAAACACGGGCACAACATGGGCACAAAAATAACAATAAGGTGTACAATGACAATAATAATAAGGGAATACACTAACATTATAGGGACCTAACACGTCGCCTCATGTAAATCTTCCTTGTGCGGAGGAAACTAACTATCCTCTGGCAACCTCCAAAAAACTAACACAATGGATAATAAAAGCCAAGCGTAGTGAAATGGATTTCTTTCTTCCCGGGCTTCTCAATAGTTCGCGAGGAACTCCTGGCATAGATAATTGGCCCAATTATATTAAACACCCTTCACTCATTGTGCTGCAAGTGACACTACTAGCATCAAAACTTATTCTGTGAGACACTTTCTAATGATCTTTCCCATGAGAATCTAGGAAAAAGACTGTATGGCCTAGTCTTGGATAGAAAGGATAGAGTATCTGTGCAATGTTTTCATAAGACCATACTCTTTCTTCATTTTGTTAGCTAATTCTTTCTCCCCGGTTTCCCCTCCAAACTCCTTTGCAAGGTTCGCTCCTTTATATGGAAACTTCGTTATCTTGTGGATTAACATGTCTGTTATTGGAATTGGCTTCCCATGCCACAAACACCCATTGTGCACCGGCACAAGGAGCTGGCACTCATGCACCACGTTGATAATGGATCGGTGATAGGTGACACTAAGAGCATGTTCATCAGCCCCACCTTCTCAACACCGTGGACCCACTTCATGGGCTCCAATGTTGTAACCCATGTTTCTTTATAATATATATTTGTCATATATTTGTGGGTTGCTAAATGCGGAAAATTTTCATGGTTTGTGAGGTCCCAGTACTCCATTTTTAATACTGGAATGTGTGCTTGCCTAAGACCTTGAAATACGACCTACTTAGGCAGTAGGGGTGTCGATATTGTGAATTTCCTGGAATTGGGATCCTTGGGTACTTTGGTTCTTCCCTTCTGCGGAGGGACATACTCAGAAAGCCTTGAGAGAGGCTCAATATCTTCAACATCAACCTCCTTGATAACTTGGTATTTTGCTTCTTCTAAATCCACCAATTTCTCCGATTGTTTGTACATTTTATCCTTCTGTTGCACCTCCAAATTCATCCTTGGTGACATTCTCACAAGCAACGACTTCTTCTGCTTGTCCTTTGGGATTGAGTGCTTATCCATTGTGGCTAGTTGTTTCTCTTTTGCAACAGTTTGCTTCAGCCTAGGCAACCTTGGTGTCGTAGGCACAACATGCGTAGGTTCCATACTGATTACTTTGGGGCCTGGTGCATAAAAAATAGTAGCTTATGAACTAATGGCTTCGATGAGGTTTGTAAAGGTCATTTTCTTAATGAACCATTTTCGAGTTGTTGCTATGTAGTTTCCAAATGAGGGGCGTGTCATGAAATCTTCTTAGAATGCACGATTCATACGCTTCAGAAAGTAAAACGTGCAAGCAACTCTCAGAATGAAAATTGTTCTTCATTGAACTAACACACATAATTTATAGGGGGTTTTGAATTCAAATCCTACCATTCCCACCAAATTTTGATAATAAATTCCCCTTTGGTGACAAATCTCCAAATATTTTCACAATAAATAGCACCCACCCGCTCCCCTTAACTGTTTTTTAGCCATAAAATCATGAATAGTAACCTCAACAGTTACCTCTAGACCCACCTGCATGACACCATCCTCTATGGCACAGTTCATGCAATGCATTTGCACCTGTCGCACCCTTGCCATCTGTCACGTAGCCTCCCTACCAATATTTTCCCTGAGTTGAGAAGCGTAGTTTATAGTCCTCTAATACCTTGTAGCTTCTTGGATTACAGAGACTATCCTGCTACCATATAGTCAGTGCATAGGGGTAGGTTCCCCTGTATACAACTTCAATCTACTGGAATTCACTTTTCCAAGGAATGGTTCCCCATTCAGCTCTGCGAGCTAACCTGCACTACCATTTGTGATCTCCTTAATAACATACAGCCCCAACCAGTGCATTTGAAATTTTCTTGGAAACTTCATGAGCTTATTGTCATATAATGCACCAAATCATCCACATTAAACATGTAGATCTTAATATGTTGATCGTGCCACACTTTTTCGTGTTCCTTTTGCACTTGATGATGAAATCCTGCAAGGAAGCGGTCTTCTTCCAACTCCATGAGTTGTGCAAGCCATTCCTCCAAGGTCTCATGATTTGTCATCTCAGTCAAGGCTGCTATCCTTAAGCTAGGCACAATATACTAGATCGGTATGATGGCTTCAATTCCATAGACCAACCTAAATGGAATTTGTCCTGTCAATTTCTTGTAGGTCATTCTATATGTCCATAATACAACACGTATGTGCATGTCCTAGTCATTGCTCTGCACATTGCACATTGTTGTCAATGCATGCTCCAAGATCTTATTAAAATATTCTTCCATTCCATTCACCTATGGGTGATAGGATGTACTATTCTGATGATATACCTGAAATTATTGCAAAATTGCACTGATCGTTTCATTCAGGAAATGCGTACCCCAATCACTCATCAAAATATTAGGACATCCAAACTGTGTGAAGACATACTCAAAGAGAAACTTTGCGGCAGTGGTAGTTATAGAATCCCTCACTGGCTATGCTTCCACCCATCAGGTTAAATACTTTGTCCTAGTAATAATATATTGTGCACCTGTCTTCTTTCTGGGTGGTTGTATGGGACCGATAAAATCAATGACCCATTTCTCAAATACCTAGAACGAAACATGGGGATTTAAAGGCAATTCATTACTTCACAAAGGCTTCCTCATCCTTTGGCAAGCATTACACGCCTTGCAATATGCCCCATCCAGTTAAATAATCTGTCGCAATAATAATATACATCGTGCCTGTCTTCTTTCCAGGTGGTTGTATGGGATTGATAAAATCAATGGCCCATTTCTCAAATACCTACAATGAAACTTGGCAATTTAAAGGCAATTCATCCCTTCGTGAAGGCTGCCCCATCCTTTGGTAAGCATCGCACGCCTTGTAATATGCCTTAGAATCCTTGTGTAATGTTGGCCACCATAACCCGATGCGTAAAATCTTCTGTGGTCGCTTTTGCTACATAGTGGCCTCCTGCCACTCCCCCACGGGCTTCAGCTAGGATACTCGCGTGTTCAAACTAGGGAACATACCGTTGCAATATCTCATTCGACCCCATATTATAAAAATTACCCAAAATTACTAAAAAATCTAGGGCACGAACTATTAACTCCTTTTTTTTAGTGGTATAGCCTTCATGAGTTGTTCCTATTGTTAAAAACTAGATAATGTCAGTAAAATGGTCATCCGCGACATGTACCGCAAAGCGATGTGCGTCTAGCACTCCTTCCTCTAAGCTACTGGGTTCTTCACCTATTTCGATCTTTGATAAATGGTCTGGGCCCGCAATTAACCTTCTAGGCTTCAAGAATACCTCAAATTCATATTCCTTGAACAAAAGTGTTAGAAAATTATATATATCACAAAGAAATGGAACACATAAAATATATTGTAGAAATGTACACACAAAAAACAAATAAAATAAGAGAGACCCAGATATATGTGGTTAAGCTAATGTGGGCTACGTCCACAGAGAAACAACCAATCCTTCCTTTTATATTATCTAGCAAACTAAAGAGATATAGCCTACAATAGATCCATTCTAATTCTCTCTTCTCTCTCACACAATCTCCTCTCTCTTTCTCACTTAGAATATAGATCTACATAGATGCAATACAATTTCCTCATATATAGTGAGGGTTTTCCTTCTAGCATAAAAAACAATAAATTAAACATAATTTCTACCATCAGGTCCTGCCTAATGAACGACCCAAATTGACTATGAAAGTACAACATTTTACAAGGTAAGTTTACATCTATTTTTGGCTTCGGGGGTGCTACCCTAAATCCCTCGCTAGGGGGGGCTCCAAATAATTGTCGTCGGCTCCCCTTTGACCCCCCTGGTGGCATACATTTTATGGACGGCGTTGCCACAACATTACTAACTGGGGTCCAATGTGGCGATACCTATGAATAAGGACAATAATCAGGCTCCACACCCAACAATCTCCCACTTGGAGACTGATTATAGTAACTCCATTGTTGCTTCATTTGCTAGACAATGACATCAATTTGCACCTGGCTATTTCTCATCTTCATCATCATATTTGAAGACCAATTGAAACTAAGAGTTTCTCCTTGATTACAAATTTTGTTAACATATCTGTAGGATTCTGGCTAGTGTGTATCTTTTCCAGCTTCAACTGTCCATCTTCCAATAGTGATTGTATGAAATGGTACTTAAGTTGTATATGTTTAGTCTTGGAATGAAATATAGAGTTCTTTTCAATATGTATGGCACTCTGGCTATCACTGTATAACTTGCCCAACTCCTGCTTCTTACCTAATTCATCCAGAAACCTTTGTAACCAAATGATTTCTTTACAAGCCTTCGTAGTAGCAACATACTTTGCTTCCATTGTTGAGAGTGAAACAACACTTTGTAGTTTTGAAACCCAACTGACAGCTATTCCACCTACAGTAAACACATACCCTGTTGTGCTCCTCCTATTATCTCTATCACCACCATATCTTCATCAACATATCCTTGTAGAGCAATCTTTGAACCACCAAAGAAGTACCTCTCAAATACCTAAGAATCCACTTCACCTCCATCCAATGTTCTTTTCTTGGATTGTTCATGCACTTGCTTACAACTCCCACTACATGTGCAATATTAGGCCTTGTGCAGACCATTGCATACATTAAGCTTCCAATTGTTGATGCATATGGAACTTTAGACATATAAGCCATTTATTCCCGAGCCTTGGGACACACCTCCTTACATAGTTTGAAATGACTAGCCAAAGGTATACTAACTGGTTTTGCATTCTACATATTAAATATTTTCAACTCCTTTTCTATGTACTCACTCTAAGACTATTAATTTTCAATATTTCCTATCCTTGGTTATTCTCATACCAAGGATTTGTTTTGTGGCACCCAAATCCTTCATTGCAAACGAGTTTTCCAATTTTCTTTTGAGCACATTTATTTCCTACATGTTAGAACCTGTAACAAGCTTTTCATCTACATACAATAACAATATAATATAGCTTCCATCATTTTTCATTTTGAGATAAACATAATGATCAGAGTGACATCTAGTATAACCTTGTTCAGATATAAACTTGTCAAATTTTAGATACCACTGCCTTGGAGCCTATTTTAATCCATACAAGCTCTTCTTCAACCCACACACTAGTTTCTCCTTCCTTTGACCTCATATCCTTGTGGCTCTTGCATATATATCTCTTCCTCCAAATCCTCATGGAGAAAGGTTGTCTTTACATCTAACTGCTCAAGATGCAAACCTTCAGCTTCTACTAGACTTAAAATGGTTTTGATTGAAGTCATTTTAACAACAGGAGAAAATATGTCATCAATGTCTATACCCTTTTTGCTCTGCAAATCCCTTCACCACAAGTCTATCTTTTTACCTTTTTCTACCTCCATCTTCTTCCTTCAACCTATAAACCCATTTATTTTGAAATGATGTTTTACCCACAAGCAACTTGACTAACTCCCAAGTTTGGTTATGTACTAAACAATCCATCTCTTCTTTCATTGCTTGCTCCCACTTCTCCCTAGTTTCTACCTACACTACTTTTTCATAACATTTTGGTTCACCAAAATCAGTCAACAATACAGAATATAATGAAGCAGAGTATTGTTCACGGGGTCTACTCATCCTAGTAGATCTTCTAACACCACTTTCAGGTGTTTGAGGTACTTGTTTTGGTTCTGGTTGTTGTTGTTGTTCTATTTGTTGATCATTATGATTTTCAGGCACCTTCACTTTTTCTGTGATGTCATCAAGAACTGTGTATTCTCCGTTTTCTTTTTCCTGTTTCTTTTCCTATATCTGATCCTTGTACAAAACATTTTCAGAATATGACATCTCTAATCCTAATGATTTTGCGTTTTTCATAATCATAAAAGATATAATCAAAATCATTAACACCATATCTAATAAAGGTACATTTCTTTGATTTTGCCTCAAGCTTTGTTCTATTTTCTTTATTAATGTGGACAAAGGCTTCACAACCAAAAGTCTTTAAAAATGTGTAGTTTACCTTTTTACCTATCCATGCCTCCTATGGAATACCTCCGTTATCACTTAAGAAAAAAATTCTAAATTCTGAACATCAGTTTGATTCCAAAGGGTTGATGTTAGTCTTGGTCTAGTCTTTCCATGGTTGAGTCTAAGACCTAGAAGGGAGTCTTGTTGGTATTGTCAAATAGGGTCAACACTCTAGTTTTGCCTATCACTAGTTCCACATCACACATAAATTTCCATGTGTCAAACTCGTGTCATGGTTTTCATGCACTACAAAACTGCCTAAGAGTTTTTGTAGTGCAAAACCTAGAATTTGCACTGCCTAGGAGTTTTCATAGCGCAAAAACCCAGAATTTGCACTGGCTGCGCTACGAAATTGGGGATTCGTGCAGATTTGTGTCAAATCTCACCTAGCTATCCAAGCTATCAGAATAAGTTAATCTTACATCATCAACTGTCAATCCATACACCATGCCTATCACATGCAACCTCTCATTCTCATCATTAGGTTCGTTAGGTGTCTTAGTACGCTCGAGTTTCAAATTTCAAAAAAGGGTCCAGGTGTTTTTAGTTATGATTATGTTTGATTTCATGCATGAGAAGCAAATTGATAGGCATTAAATCAGAATTCTTTGAAGTCCAAGCGAGGCAACTTCGCTTTCCATTTCAAGCAAGGCAGTGATCGAGATTAAGCCAGTGTAAGCTCCTTCAATTTTCATTTTGTAGGAATCCATGGAGATGTCTATAGAAAATAAGGATCATAGGTCAGGCAGGTGTCTAAGGAATGAGCCTGAAGGTTTAGATGTTCTCCTAAAGAACGATGAAGTTGAACAAGCTTTCAAATGGGTTGGTTGTTGGAGATTTTGTGAAAAACTTCAAGGAGGCCACATGCAAGTCATCAAAGAATTTTCTTTCAATTTCAAAGGATTAAATTCGAAGGTTGGAGTGCTTGAATTACCAATCTGTCCAGAGGTTATATCTGTAATCACTGAAATTCCAAGGGGACAGGAGAGGTGGTTTAGAAACATCAAGCTTGATATGACCCCTTACAAGGAATTCTTAAAGCCAGAGTTCGTTGATTCAGACTTAAACAAGTCAGTGCCCAGGACCTTTGTCAAGGATTCATATGCTAATTTGCTTACCTGCATATAGAGATACATTACCTGTGAAGGGAGGTATCACAAGGTGTATTCCTATCTCTTCAAACTTTTGCTTCATTTCACTGGAAAGATATCTCTAGATTTTCCTTTCTACCTGTTTCGTAGCCTAGGAAAAATGTGTGACAAGGTTCAGTTGAAGAAGGAAGCCTGTGAGACCTCATTGTTTCATCATGGCTTAGTCAAATTGATTATTTTACATGAGCTCCAGAAAATAGATAGGGAATGGCTCATTTTCTTGTTTATGTCTGGCTTCAGAAATGAAACTAGTCTCAGCCCTCAGGCTACGAGGATTTTGTCACCAGCAGTAAGTCATCGGGAGGAAACAAGATCAAGAATATTCGTGAAATATAAAGCCAGAAAGCAGGTGAAGGAGCCTATGAGACCAATAGTAATTCAAGACACACCTCAATAGTCACAAAAAAAGAAAGTTTAGATCAAAGAAGGTGTACAAGAGCAATCCATAGGTGAAACAGTCCAAAGAAGAGTAACCAGGAGCCAACTAGCTAGAGAAAAAGGTAAGACAGTGATTACTGATGGGAGCCCAACTTCAAAAGGAAGTTTGAATGATTTTCTTCAAGATATTGACATTGAAGAATCTCCTCTGGTCTGAGCAGACTTAATCGAAACAAGTAAAGGCAAAAGCAAAAAAGCCAAAACCTCTAAGAAGCTCAAATTTGATGATCAGGCTTCTAAATTTGTTTTTAAGCCAAGAAGACCCATGACAAGGCATTCAAAAGAGATACAAGAGGCATAACCAGAAGCAAGTGAGACAGGGGAGGTAGTTATCACTCAACGAGAGGAATGTAGTTTTGAAGAGTTGAAAAAGAAACTGAAGCTAGCAAGTCTTGAAATTTCCAAACATAGAAAAACCTCAAGGAAGCATGCAATCAAGGAAGCTTATTTTAACAAAAGGGAGGTTTTATGGGAAGATAAAACAATTTCAATACCTAAAGTAGTTAGCTGTCATGCTCAATATTTCACTTGGACGGTCCCTGCAATAAAAGAAGCAAGATACGTTAGAAAGGTCAATGCACAATTGAGAGCTGGAATCCGAATTATGAAGAGGAAAATCGAATATTTGAAGATACAGCTGAACTAGCCTGAAGGACATCCTCAACTAAGAAAAACTACATAGTAAGTAAGGCTAAATTCTAAAATTTTGATGTGGATCACCTTTTGAAGTTTACTTTGAAGAATGATATCAGTTTATTCAGTTTTGAATAGCCCCATGGCATATGGAAAAGTCATTTCAAAGGAAAGAAAACTCAAAGAAGTCAAATTTTGGCATAAAATTGTGTTTTTGAAATCACACAACAATTTCGTAGCACACTACGAAACTACTATAGGTGATGCCTAATGCACATAAGTTTCATAGCACGCTACGAAACTGCTGTAACTGCATATAATGATTTTGTGGGACAATTTTGAGAATAAAAAAGAAATCTTTTTGAAGATGGGCATCTAAAAAGGATTACTTATAGGGTTTAGACATCAAGCAAGGGAAAAACAAGTGTTAAACACACATGGGGAGCGAGAAAGATAGGAAAGATAAATCATGCAGTACAATTTTTATTCACAAATGATATACATTTATAGTACATTATGTGACCGTTGGGATTCATATCCCAAGGTGCTTTGGACTCCTTTTGTCCATTCGGCTTCCACACTAACCCATTGAGGATTAGGTGTCTAACAACAAGCAAAGGAAAAACATTTATGAACTCCAAGCTTTATGATTATGAAAATGGTCATTATATCACAGCTAGAGCTATTCATGATGCTTTAGGCAGCATTAAAGGAGTTTTTTGTCTTACCACGTGTATAGGAGCAAGGTCTACAACATATGGAAAACAAGCTAATCCAATGCATTTTATTTAATTAAGAGGAACAACAGGGATAATAAATTTTGAAGATCCTTTTGGAGACCAAAAGCAGAAAAATAGGAACAACTTCCTAATATCCAGGAACCGTCAAATGATAGGGCATCAAGGGTCAGCAGGGAGTTTAAAGCCACCACCAAAGCCAAACTGAAGAAGGCCACTTTTTAGAGAACGAGTTTGTATTATAATCAATGCTACTACCAACATAATGAGGAGTTACACTCCTAATTGTTTTAGGTCTCTATACATGCGAGGAAGGAATCTAAGTCATGTAATGAACTCTATACATGCGAGAAAATCTAATGTATCAAGGGTTGGAAATTTTCAGAGAAACACTCATATTGTGTCATTGTAGAAGATGATGTTTTTATGAATACAGATTTTGGCTTTACTTCTCAGGATTCAGAAAGAGTTCAATGGTAGCTTGTTTTATGTTTGTCCTTATTTCCTTATTCGCAGTAGTATGAATGTATGATACTTAGAATTCATTGAAATGCTCTAACTTCCTTCATACCTTTATAGACTGTGTTTCCTACATGTCTCTATGCATTAACTGATATATTGAACTTTTGATGCACTGACTTCCATGTTCAGCTGATATTGTTGTCATACTAAGTTTTTCTGACTCCATAAGCCCAATGGATGTTTATTGACTATGTTTCAACCATTCACACTTCTTCATTTGTTTAATAGAGTTAGCCATCTAATCCATTATCAAAATATTTAACCTAGTGAGAGAGCCCTCTTAGGTTGAGGAGGCTAAGCCTCAGCCAAAAGTTGGTTTGAAATAGTTACTCAGAGTCTTCCTGATTAGCAGCCTATCAGGGGTTTATTTTGTGATAACAACCTCCATCCAAGGAATTTGGAGGCCCTATGTTTATTAGATAAAAAATAATATCTACAACATCTGCCCAAAATTGTAAAGGAAATCCTGCGTGCAATCACATGCAACTTGCACGCTCCATGTTGTCATGTTCATCATTTCTGACACACCATTTCCTTATGGTGTTCCTGGAACTATCTTCTCTCTGTGAATTCCATTCTTTGAACAGTACCTATCAAACTCGTTGCTGCAATATTCACCTCCATTGCCTGATTTGAGATGCCTTAACCTTTTTCCAGTGTCATTTTCAACCAAATCTTTCCATTTCTTGAAAGTATCAAATACGTCAGATTTATTTCAAATAAAATAAATCTAGGTTTTTCTGGTTGCATCATCAATAAAAGTAACATAATAATGAGAGACACCAAGAGATGATACCTAAGCAGGTCCCCATACATCTGTATGCACAAGCTCTAATTTTTTCTCTTCTTTTCTTTCCCAACTCTGAGGAATCTGACTCTCTTCTGTTTTCCATAAACAAAATTCTCATAGAATTTTAAATCAACATGCTTCAAACCTGGCAACAAATTTTTTGAGTGAAGAATATGCATCCCCTTCTCACTCATGTGCCCAAGCCTATGATGTGACAATGTTGTATCTTCTCCTGTAGAGGATAAAGCATTAACATGATTAGAAATACCACTGCATAAATACAATGTTCCAACCTTTTCTCATTTTTCTATTACTAGGGCTCCTTTAGTAACCTTCCAGGTTTTATCTGTACAATTTGTTACACAACCTTCACCTCCCAACTTCCCTGTTGAAATCTGATTTTTCTTTAGATCTGGAACATGCCTTACCTGTTTCAATATCCATTGTTTTCCTTTCTACTATTTTATTAAAATTGTACCCATTCCAATGATTTTACAAGGTTTATCATCACCCAATCGAACCTATCTAAAATATCCTTGAACATAATCATGAAAATGTTTCCCATTATGTGTGGCATGGAATGAGGCCCCCACATCTACCACCCAAGCATCAATAATATTTTCTAATGAAAGAATTAAAGAATATTGCAACACATCACCTATCACATTCGCTTCATGATTGTTTTCTTGTTGCATGTCTCCTTCTTTTCCCTTCCAAGACTTGCAGTATTTCTTCAGGTGTCATTTCTTCCCGCATTTCTAGTACACTGTCCCTGATCTGGACTTCGATCTACTTCTCCTTGAATTATTACGATATCCCGGGCTCTTTCCTCTTTCCATTTTTCTTCCCCTAGTCTCTGCAGTCAAAACATTACCTGATGTCTCACCGGAGCTTTTCCATTGCATTTTCTTGCTAAGGATTGCACCGACAACATCATCAAAATTTAAAGTACTAGATCTAGAGACAGAGTTACAAATGGCTATAATTAAACCATTCCAACTTTCTACAAATGAGCAAAGAAATAATAGAGCCCTAACTTCATCATCAAAAGTTACCCCTACAGAACGTAACTGACTAGTAATTGTATTAAATTCATTTAAATGATCAGCGACACATCCACCTTTTGACATCTTCATATTAAATAAATGCTTCATAAGAAATACCTTATTTAAGGCTGAGGGTTTTTCATATAGTTTGACCAATGCTGACACTAAACCCTCTATTGTCATTTCCTTTGAAATATTAAACGCTACCAATACCACTAGGCACAACTGTATTGTTCCAAGTGCCCTTCTGTCAAGAATATCCCATTCTGTGTCTGTCATACTCATTGGCTTCTTTGTCTTTTTGCTCAATGGTGGGTATAGATCTTTTTGATAGAAATAATCTTCCATATGCATCTTCCATAGCTAGTAGTTTTGGCCGTTAAATTTTTTGACCCTAAACCTACCATCTTCCACCATTGATTCCACTCGAACCAGGAACCCTTCTCTCCTGCGAGTTTTTCATCCGCAACTCTGATACCAGTTGTTAGAAAATTATATATATTACAGAGAAATGGAACACACAGAATATATTACAGAAATATAAACATAGAAAACACATAGAACAAGAAAGACACAAATATATGTGGTTCACCCAATTTGGGCTACATCCACAGAAAAGCAACCTACAAAATATCTGCTATAATTCCCTCTTTACTCACATGCAATCTCCTCTCCCTTTCTCACTCAGAATACAAATCTACATAGACGTAATAAAATTCCCTAATATATAGTGAGGGGTTGCCTTCTAGGGAAAAAAACCCTAAATTAAACATAACTTCTACCATCATATCTTCGCCTAATGAACGACCCATATTTACTATGAAATTACAACATTTTACAACACAGTTTTACATCTATTTTTAGCTTCGGGGACGTTGCGCCCAATCCCCACCGGGGGGCAGGCCCCAAATAATCATCGTCGCCCCCCTAGACCTCCCTGGTGGCATAGATTTTATGGGTGGTGTTGCCACCACATTATGAATTGGGGTCCAATGTGGTGATACCTATGAATAAGGAAGATAATAAGGCTCGACACCAACAAATAGAAACCATCATCATATCTTCCCCCTCAACACAAGCTTATTGATGAGGCTCTTCAGTGCAGAGTGGTCTGTATACATCTTGAAGTGTCTGCCCAAAAGATAATACGTGAATTTCTACAGTGCGTAGACGACCACTAATCCTTTGAGCTCTGTGGTGGAGTAAAAGCTATTGGACGATCAATCTCGCCCTCTCCTACCACGGTTAATACTTCTCTTAGCGCAATACATGAGGAATCAACATGCACATGAAACTCCTTTTTCCAGTCAAGAAACACCAAAATAGGTGTTGTCACCATCTTCTCCTTCAAGACATCGAAGCTGCACTAACAATCTTCATCCCAACAGAACATAGAATCCTTTTTTAGCAAATTTTCCATTGGTGCAGTTATCTGGGCATACACCTTGATAAACTTTTTGTAGTATCCAGTGTGTCCCAAAGTCACACGCAGTTGTTTCATGTGTCTAGGGGCTCCAAATTTACTATAATGACGATCTTCGTAGGGTCCACCATCAATCCTTTCTTACAGACAATGTGGCCGAGAAAAATCCCAAAAGGCACACAGAATATACACTTCTTCAAGTTCAGTGCTATCTGAAATCTTCGACATGTATCCAGCATGAGGCACAGACTCACAACATGGTGCTTCACCAATCTAAACATGGTCTACTCATCGAAATATAATTCCAAGAACTTATGAATAAATTCTTTGAATGCTGCGATCACTACCCTGGAAAATATTGTAGATGTGTTCTTCAATCCAAAAGACATAACTATATATTGGAGGGAACCTGACTCCATCACAAAGGTTGCTTTTCTTCGATCCTCTGGCGCGATCTTTATTTGATGATAACCCAAAAACCCATCAGTAAATGGATATGCTTCCTGTCCAACAACATCCTTTAATACTTCATTAGTAAACGCTATCGGAAATGGGTCATTCACACAGGCATCATTAAACTTCCTTAGATCTACACATAAGCAGATTTTTTCCTTCTATTTCTTTTCTTGCACCACCATTGGGCTTACCCAATCGGATTCTTCTATAGGCTCACGAATGCCAACTTCCATCATCATATCTAGTTCTAGGTGCACCTTTTCCTTATTATTACACAACATTTTGTCACTATTCCTGTACTCCCAATTCCTTGATCTTGGAGGACCTCTACAGTGATCCCTACGTGCTTTCCCTTCATGAAGAAACTCACATTGTGTCCCTCTTCATGAGTAGAACAATTTATTTTTTCACCAATTCCCAAAAATCTTTTATTTTTCCCAATTTACAAGACCGGAGCTAATGACCCTTGTCCTCCTCGCACCGATATGCAGGGATTGACATTGTCCCTAGCACCGACTAGAGTGACTAAGATTTGTTTTATTCATGCTAATCCTCTTTTGGAAAGTTTTTTAAATAAGTAGCTGAATCTTCTAGCTCTAGAAGCTTTGTAATGGAAGTGTGGTAAATGGCTGGGCTGGATGGAGTCGAGGATGCCAGTTCGAGCTCCTTTCCCCTATAAGGATGGAGCTACCTTAAGATATAAGACCTTCCCCCATGAGAAGAGGAACCACTTACCATTCATTCATGCTATATAAACCTCCATTTTTCTCAAGCACAAGCTAGTGTTAATGTTGGTGTGCTAGTGCTAATTAAGTTTGGGATAAACAACAAGCTATTCATAGTTGTAGCTCTCTAGTTGTGTGTGAGGGAGAAGTGTGAATTTGGTTTAGTGTGAAGCCTAAAGGGAAGAGACATAAAACTATCATTATTGAGGCCATCATGTAATGCTAAAGAAGTGTGTGGGAACCTAGTTTTGTTGGAGGAGATGTACCTTGATTGAGTCGTTATGTCGGGGCATGCAAAATTATAGCAAGCATATTTTTTCGTTCCAAGCTTTTGTAAACATGAAACCAAATCCAAGCTGATTTCTCCATGGTTCAAGCTTGTGTAAAAATGAACCCATGCCTAATTTACATCAAATGATTGCTGTTTTTATCAGCTAAATGGGCCTTAGTTGTCACCACCATCTCTTTGGCCGATCATATGCTTTCACTTGGTTTTTTTTTCCTTTCCTGAGGAACTGCAACAATGATTGGTTTTATTAGCCAAGTTCTTTACCATTACATGTTTTGAGGAGTTCCATCATTATCGGAATCAATTGCTACCCTTTATACCACTCGTTCCTCTAGGACAAGTCATCTTTAAGCTCTTTTCTAACTCTTAAAAAATGAAAATATCGCTGAGTATTTTTCCATTTTTGACTCGTTAAAAGAAAATAAAAACAGGGGGTCTTCTATCAAGCTATTTTCTAACCCTTTAAAAATGAAAACATAGCTGATCCCTTGTCGTTTTGAACTCATTAACGGATGCGAAATTTCGTGCACCCAGTATGACTTTACCCCTTTTTGGTCTGGGATGCACTATTTACGAAAAAGGTACTCCTTAACTGAAATTGCCAAGCAGTTCTCTCAAGTATTGTTTTCTACCTTTTCGGGCTCGAGAGACACAAATGTACGAAAAGGGACCATGTGGAGTTTTCTTTTTTGTGTCTTTTTCAAAATCTCTAAACATGAAAAAGATATCAAGTCGCACCTTTGTCAGACTAGTTAAAATATTAAACGACATTGAATTCGTCACCATGATGAACATGAGCTTCTCCTTCCTATGTCTTGTTAAACTTACTAGGTTGGATTCATCCAATGGATGGACTTACAATGCAAGCATATGCTATCCCCTTCAAGATTGCGATTAAAAAATAAATGGGTTACCTACTAGAAATGGTGGTGGAAACTTTGGAAATCTAATTAGTTGTGTCGGTAGCTCACTCTTGAACATGACACTTTCTGCTTCGTGTCGAGATGGGTTATCCTCCTTTGTATCATTGACCTCCCTGGGTTGGTTCATTTATTTTTTCCTTCCATTTGATCTCTTCAATGCCATTATGACCACCGATCTTATGGATCCAAAAGCTGCCAAAGTTCTAGTTATGTTGCCGATATGTTCAAGAGTTGTCCTTCTGTAATTACACTTACCCCTAATTCTCTATATCACCCAAAACCATTTTGCATCCCTTTGTCTCATGTCGATGATGTGGGATGCATTATGGCTCTCCTTCGACACAGTTGCTTCCTGTCGACTTCAGCTCATTATCCACGAAGTTGACCAAGAGACTCCCTTCCAGTACCTTAGAGCTTGTGTGCCCTAATGGCAAGTTCTTCACACTCGACGACAAGTTCACATCATTGGATTTTGATCGGGTGATTTCACGGGTGTTTGACTTCAGTTCCTCTATTCACATTCGATGAATTGTGTTGATGGTACCTTGTGGTGAAGTAAAATTATAAGTGCGGACACAAACAAATTCCTCTAGCCCAATAATGGGTATAGCCACAACAGATACATTCTATGGAAGATTTTATTAGATTAGAATCAATCAAGAGGGCCTAACTCTTCATCACCTATCCTACTTGATGATGTCCTCACTTTCTCGCTCCAGCAATCTCTCACTTCCTTCTTCAAGTTCCTGAAACAAGTAAACAACAAAAACACACAAACATAATAATAGACAAATTGCAATTCAACCTACTTAATGAGACAAGAAGCATTAAGAAACGAATATGTAATATTACAAAACATGTAGGAAATCAATCAATAGTTTCATATATTAATATCAAAGAGAGATTACAACCATTCGTCTTGACATCGCAGTCTTCCTCTGACAAGACTAGGTTCCCACACACTTCTGCTAGCACTTCATGATGGCTTCAAACGACAATAGTTTAAAGATTCTTCGATTTAGGCTTCACTCCAAACCAAGCACAGTTCTCCCTCACACAACTAGATGGATACAACTAGTAATAGCTTGCTTGTCTAGTATATGTACACTTAGCCAAAACTCTAACTTTGATTTTCACACTAGTCACTATTTTGTGCTTGGGAAGAAGGGAGGTTTATATAGGAAAGATGGATGGGATATGGATCCTCTTCTCATGGGAGAAGGACTTATCCCTTGGGGTAGTTCCATCATTATAGTGAACAGGAGCCCAAACTGTCATCCTCAACCCCATCTAGCGAAACAATTTACCAGACTTCCGTTACAGCTCTTCTAGGGATGGAAGCTTCAACTCTAATTTAAAAAACTTTCCATAATAGGATCGGTGTGACTAGAACATAGCTCAGTCACATCGATCGATGTGGGGAATAGTGCTAATATCTGTACATCAGTGTGGGGAAGACAAAGGTCATTAGCACCGGTCTTGAAAATTGTGCAAAACAAAAGTTTCAGGGGAAATGGTGCAAAAGGGAAATGATCTATTCATGAAGAGGGACATAATGGGAGTTTCTCCATGAAGGCAAAGCATGCGGGGTTCACTATAGAGGTCCTCTAGGATCAAGGAAAGGGGAGTACAGGAATAGTGACAAAATGTTGTGTAACAGATGCCCCCTAAAGCATGAAGGACGAACCGTAGTGAGGGATGAAATTTTTTATAAATCAGTGCGGGGAACCGGTCTGCCATTGGAAAACCTGCAAGAAAGTATAGATACATATAAATAAATTGAGATCTCTGTCAAATGGTACATGAATTGTGGCATGGATTTAGCCATCTAGAGAATGATCATGTAAATGTATCCAAGTATGGGTGCAACCATCCGTCAAAGAGGATCATAACAAAAGCAAGGTATGGTTGCAACCATCCAATAATGGGAAGGATCACATATGATAACTCGTGGCTTGGTCACAGCCAACCATATAATAGAGACATGCATATCATCATAAACATGTCACACCACTTCGCAACCTAGAATTTCGTGATCTGAGTCCAGTGTCTTGCACTCCAACACGACTCGATCAAAGTATAGATCCTAGCATGTGAATAGATGTGTTGATGTCAAACATGCTGGAAAGTGGCTTGATTACCAATCAATGATGTAAACTATTAACAAGCATGAGAGAAACCACCAATAATGACAATGGCCCTCAAGGTACTATCAGCACAATTCACAGAATATGAATACAGGAATTGAAGTCAAATACCCGTGAAATCACTCGATCGAAAGCCAATGACGTGAACTTGTTGTCGAGTGTGAATAACTTGCCATTGAGGCATGCAAGCTCCAAGGTACTGGAAGGGAGTCTCTCAATCAACTTCTCAGATAATCAGTTGATGTCGACGGAAAGTGACAGTGTCAAAGGAGGGCCATAATGAATCCCACATCATCAATGCAAGATGAGAGGATGCGAAATGATTTTGTATGATACAGAGAAACAAAGGTAAGTGTAACTGCAGAAGGACAACTCTTAAACATATTGACGACACAACTCGAAGTTTGGCAGCTTTTGGATCCATATGGTTAGTGGTCATGGTGACATAGCAAAGATCAGATGGAAGGGAAAAATGAATGGCCCAAACCAAGGAAGGTCAACGATGTAAAGGAGGATTTCTCAACTTGACATGAAGCAAAGAGTGTCATGTTCAAGAGTGAGCTGCCGACAGGACTTGATAGATTTCCAAATTTTCCCCCCACCATTTCTTGCGAGTACCCTGCTTATTTTTTAATTGCAAGATTGAAGGGGATAGCATGTGCTTACACTATAAGTTCATCCTTCAGATGAATCCAGCCTAGAAAGTTTAACGAGCCCTAGGAAGGATAAGCTTGTGTTTGTCATGGTGATGAATCCAATGTCTTTTAATGGTTTAACGAGTTCGACAAAGGTGTAACTCAGTATCTTTTTCATGCTTAGAGAGTTTGAAAAAGACACATAAAAGAAAACTCCACACGGTCCCTTTTTGTAGTATACCTAGGGGGGATAATATCGAGTACAGAGGGAGGTAGCCAAGGGAATAATGTAATAATTGGATGGGCCATACTAATAAATAAGGTGGTTAACCCGCATCATGTAAGGGACCATAAGTAGTTAGCAATAATGTAATAAGCCCATGGTATTAGATAGATGGTATTGAGGTAACCATGGTAATGACCCATGGTATTATATGTATGAGGCCTATATAGAGGCTAGAGACTCCCCATTAAGGGAGATCAAGGATTATTGTATCAATAGGCATATGGCTTGTGGAGTGTTCTCCTTCCTTAAGGAGTGAATGTATGGTGTTTCCCTACCTTAAGGGTTTTTATCAATAAAGAAGCATTTCTATCTATTTCTATCACATTATTTCTGGGTTTATTTATATTATCATATATTTTTGGGTTAGATCTATAACAAGTGGTATTAGAGCATTTTCTTGGGGAAAGCAAAAATTTTTTTATTTTATTTTTTTGAAGGAAATTTTTGGGGTGGCAAGTTTGTAGATCAGATTTGTACATTTTGGTGCAAAATTTGTAGAATCTCATTGCAGATCTGGGTTCTTTGCGAAAAAAATCCAATTTGAAAAAAAAATCGGCTGAACCGGAGTTTGGACGAGGGAGATATCGTTGATTTAAAAATCAGTTGTGTTGCAGACATTTTTCGAGGAGGTAGATCAGATTTGTACATTCTGGTGCAAAATTTTCAGAATAAAATTATAGATCAGGGATCTTTTCGAAAACATACCCAATTTGAAAAAAGCAAGTGGCCGAATTGGAGTCCAGATGAGGGAGATATCACTTATTTAAAAATCAGCCGTGTTGTAGACATTTTTCAGGGTGGCGAGTTTGCGAAACAAATCTGTATATTCTGGTGCAAAATCTACAGAATCTAATTGTAGATCTGGGTTTTTGGTGAAAGAATACCCAATTTGAAAAAAAAAATCAGCTGAATCGGAGTCCGACGAGGGAGACATTGCTGATTTAAAAATTAGTTGTGTTGCATATATTTTTCGGGGTGGCGAGTTTGCAAATCAGATATATACCTTTTATGGAAACATTTGTAGAATCTAATTGCATATCTGGGTTCTTTGCAAAAAAATACCCAATTTCAAAACAAAATTTTAGTCGAATCAGAGTCCGGATGAGGGAGATCTTGCTGATTTAAAATCAACTCCTTTCTTAGAAATTTTTGTGATGATGGGACAGTTGAAGTGTGAATCTAAAATTCCAGTGCCTAGATTGGAATTTGATAAATATGTACAAATTTGATGGCTTTGCTTGACAATATGGGTAGCACAAATGGAACAATATTTCACTTTGAATCACATTGTAGATGCTGAAACTAAACTACGTCTGGGAGACCCTTACTTGGACCAAGAAAGATGGCAATGGTGGTAGTCTTATTCTAAATGCTATCTAAGGACAATTACTTGGAAGATGTTCACAAATTCTATTTGTGACCACTCTGACTATAAATCTAATTTTTTTGGGTCCTCTTACTAAGCTCAGATAAATAAGCACACAACCTAGCAAAGATTTTATTTTTACAGGAAAGAAGGAATCCAAGAAACCTAAAGGGTTATTTTCTGCTAGTATCTCCTTATTATAGGTTCATGGATTGATTCAGAATGAGAATATCATTGTGTCTATAAATCCTCGTTGCAAGCATAATTTTATCAATGTTAATTTGGGAAAAAAATTGCAAGTTCTAGCAAAACAAATGGAGCACACACAGGTTAATAATGAGGAGGTGCAAGCTTATAAAGATTTGAATCTTTCTATGGATAAGTATGTGTTGCATTGTGATTTTTATATTTTAGATATAGATAACATGGATGTTTTTTGGGGATATCCTTGGATAGAATCTGTGGGTATAGTCAATATTAATGTGTAGAAGAAATTCATGAAACTATGGTATAAAAAGAAGAAAATAACATTGCAGGATATTTCTATTGAGACCCTAGAGACTATGGAGGCAGAAGCACAAAGCTCTAATGACACTGAAACATCAGATGATGAGCCTCTAATGGTCGACAACCAAACACAAACATCAAACTAGATACCAGAAAAACAGGGAGAATCCAAGGAGGCTGAAGCATAAAATGTTACAGGTATTGATACATCAGATGAGGACTCAGTGGTTGAAGTAATATCAGAAGATAAGAAACAACAACAAGCACCAAAACATGTACCAGATACCAATCAGGCTCCATTAGGTGGTGAATTAAGGAAAAATACATCGTTGGTTAAAACTTCAGCATATCACCACCCACATCACCCTGCAAGAAAACAACCAACATGATGGAAACAAAATAGCCACAAGGACAAAAACCCCTGCATGACAAAAAGAGGGGGGCGACAATCCAACTACTACACATCAACGCAGAAGAGCTGCCAGGGTCAAATTCCATCTCAAGCAAGTGCAGCACTAGCTAGATCAATGGTTCACCTTTCTCTTGGATGGCTAGATGCACGTGCATGGTACCAGTAGACTACTCTTTTGAGTAGATCTTATTATTTGTGTTCTTCTTATGTTTGAGGGAAAACACATGTTTAAGGGGGGTGGAATGTAGTATACCTAGGGGGGATAATATGGGGTACAGAGGGAGGTACCTAAGGGAATAATGTAATAATGGGATGAACCATAGTAATAAATAAGGTGGTTAACCTATATCATGTAAGGGACCACAAGTAGTTAGCAATAATGTAATAAGCCCATGGTATTAGATAGATGGTATTGAGGTAACCATGGTAATGACCCATGGTATTGTATGTATGAGGCCTATATAGAGGCTAGAGATTCCCCATTGAGGGAGGTCAAGGATTATTGTATGAATAGGCATATGGCTTGTGGAGTGTTCTCCTTCCTTAAGGAGTGAATGTATGGTGTTGCCCTACCTTGAGGGTTTTGATCAATAAATAAGCATTTCTATCTATTTCTATCACATTATTTCTGGGTTTATTTCTATTATCATATATTTTTGGGTTAGATCTATAACACTTTTCGTACATTGTGTCTCTCAAGCTTGAAAAGGTAGAAAACAATACTTGAGAGAAGCGCTTGACCATCTCTGTCAAGGAGTATCCTTTTCGTAAATAGTGCCTCCCAGCTTGAAAAAGGGGTAAACTTATACTCGGCGCATGACATTTCACATCCATTAATGAATTCGAAATGATAAGGGCTCGACCATCTTTTCATTTTTAAAGGGTTGGAAAGGAGTTGAAAGCGGACCCCCCATTTTATTTCTTACGAGTCAAAAGGGAAAAACACTCGGCAATCTTTTCATATGAGTTTAACGAGTTGAGAAAAGAGATGAAACATGACTTGTCTTGGAGGAATGAATGGTATAAATGGTGGCAACTAGTTCTGACAATGGAGGAACTACTCAAAACATGTAATGGTCAAGAGGTTGGGTAATAAAAGCACTCATCGTTGCAGTCCCCTAGGAAAGGAAAAACAACCAAGTGAAATCATATGATTGGCCAAAGAGATGGTGGCGATGGAATGAAACAACCAAGGCTCATCAGAAATTAGTTGATAAAAAAGGGCAATCACGGGATGTAAATTGGGCATGGGTTCAATTTTACACCAGCTTGAACCATGGAGAACACTGCTTGGATTCAGTTTCATGTTTACACAAGCTTGGAATGAAAACCTATGCTTGAATAAGTTCGCATACCCCCAACATAATGACTCAAATGGAGGTACATGCCCCCCAAGATTCATTTCAGTCAACTAGGTGGACGGAATGAAGGTTCACTTTCGAGATCTTTTAAAGACTCGACTAGGAATTTATGAGATCTTAATCAAAGATTTGAATGGGAAAAGAAAGGTGTTTCAGTTTTTAATGAGGTTGACACAGTAAAAGAACTATCCTTAAGACCCTTGTTTCATTTTTAACGAGCTTGACACAAGACAAAGAACTATGCTCACTCCCTTAATTTCATTTTTATCGAGGTTGAGACAAGAAAACCTGTCCTTAGACACCTTGATTTATTTTCTAACAAGGTTGACATAAGACCAAGAACTATCCTCATACCCCTTGTTTCATTTTTTAACAAGGTTGACACAAGACTAGGAACTATCCTCATACATCTGTTCATGAACGATACGAGAACATGGCTCCCAGGAGGTCTTCACTAGATGGAAGAACCATGTTGTGGGAGGAATACATGTCAACTTGTACCATATACAGATTGAGTTCCAATGCCCCTAATACATAGTGTATTATACCATCTATGTGATCATTAGTAGATGTGGAGATGGAATGGGTAGCCACATAATTTACCTATGGTAGGGAAGCTACTACTTGCAAAAAAAAGCTAATAGGGGATGATGGTTGCAAAGGAGACACTTGGTGACCAATGAATGATAATTGATCAATAGTCACAATTCTCCCTTCGTACGAAAAACAAACCACACGTAAAAGCGAAGAAACAAGAGCTCCCATGACATAAACATAGTCACGTCCAAGGAGTAGATTGAAATCTAATAGACCTTGGACTGCCATCACGTCTATATAGATGGTCTTTCCTCCCAAATAAATAGGGAACTTTGGAAGGATCCCTAAGGGTTGACTGGTTCCTCCATTGAAAGCCAACAGATTATGGGTGACATGCACAAGTTGCAGGGAGCCCAAAGCTTGCCAAGTAGTAGAATACATGATGCTAACAGGCGTGCCTTCATCTAATATAGTTCCATGTACTACCATATTATAGGCTTGTACTGTGATATGGAAAGCCACATAATATGGGAGGCAGAAAGCAGTCAATGGACCCCAATCAAAAGAGATGACATAACTACTTGGTGGGGGTATCATATGATTTCCACCATGCTCTACAGGAATAGAAGAAGGACTCTCCCAAACAACTGGGATTGGAGGGTCACTCTTCGATTCATGAGAATCTGAGGAGACAAGAAGAACATGAGAAGTATGATCACTATGCTCTTCCAGATCAAAGTGAGCAACTAGTGGTGGAGCCAAGTTGACACTCTTGTTGACCAAGGGTTGGTCGGGAACAGACATAAGAGAGTCACGCTCAAGAAGAGCATGATGGGTAAGAGATGAATTCATGTCAGTCTCTTTACCAACCGGGAGAGGGTAAGAAGAAAGTCTCTAATAACCAAAATGAAGTTTGGGTTGAGGAGCTGTAAGGATTTCCAAAAGTTTGGAAGCTTTATCCATAAGAGGACAAAGGTGAAGAATATGCTCTCCTTCATAGAACCTATAGGGGAATATAATCTTCCCTTTCTTCTTACCATCATTAGCTGAAGGCGTAACATCGACATGATCTCTAGAGGTTGACGGGGATGGTCAATTCAGGTCTTGAGACCATAGCTCTAAGACTCTGCGAATGCGAGGACAATCTCAAAGGAGATGGTGACCCTTACACATCTTGCAAGGGAATCTAACCTTCCATGGAGGATCAGAAGGTTTGCCGACAGGAAGTGTGTTTAGAGCAATAACTGCATGGTCGGCCTCTCACTTATCTAACTTCTTCTTCTTCGTCTTCTTCTTAGCCTCCTAGTTACTCGATTTCAAGCTTTCACGAGGAGAAGTAGAAGAGGAAGAGGAAGAAAAAGGGGAAGAAGGGGAGAGGTCAGACTTAGACTCTTTGTGACATGATTCGAATGAAGGGGACGTTTGGACATGAGAGGGCATGCTCATGACCACTGAGGTCAAGAACAACCAGATAGGTAAACCAATGGTTAACCAAGGGTGGGACAACGTTGCCATATAAGGAGCACCAACATTTCCAAAAGAAGGAAAAGGACTAGGATTCCCATCCAAGGGGAACCCTTGATTGGTGGACTCTTGAAATGTTGCCATCGGAATTGACCCTCAAGAATTACTAAGGAATATAACCTTCACTAGGAATATTTCGTGGGTAGTTAATTTTAGAACACTGAAATAAAACTTTACCTTTTCATGTTTTAAGAGTCGAGAAAAGGACAAAAGGTGACTCTATCACTTTCAATTTGAAATGGGCTCAAAAGGATAAGTGCTCGGGTGATATTTTATATTTAGGGAGTCAAAAAGATCAAAATTACTACTCAGGGTACTCTAGGCAGAAAGGATTACTAGATAACCATGAACTATAGAATACCTCCCAGCGAATCGAGAAGTACGGGTAGACACTATCCTTGAATGTTGTGTTCAGTGTATCACATTTGCAAGGTAGTAGACTCGACTTCCAACATATAAAGGATTGCAAACCTAGTGGGGTATCCCTTTATATACATGATGGTATGAGGAGCACAAGTCTGTACTAGCAATGTCTAATGCCGAAGCAAACAATAACTTCTAGGTTTAAAGATGCCATAACATGTCTCTAGCCTAGACCACTAAATGTGAACATTAAGTTTCAATGCTTCCTTAGGTTAATTCAATAAATTTTAATGGTTTATCTTAGATTAGGTTTCAATTACAAGGCCCTACCGCTAAACTCTGACAAAACTCCTACATGCAGTTATATGAGAAAATAGATCTTTTTCTTCGATGAAAGTTATCACTAATTGAGAGATAGAGAACACAAAATTAATGCAAAAATAGAAGAATGAAATCTTTCACTAATATATGTCCTAAATGCACTAAATATTCCCTTAACAAAAAGAGGAGTTTCATTTCATTTCAAATGCTTAAGATAATGCAATTCTAGCTTCTCAATAACCCTAGTAATGCAATATTTTCACTTCAGTAAAGTAGAATGATGTTCTCTTTTTTCATAAAATGAAAAATGAATCTTTCACATAAAGCACTTTAATGAAAATTTTCACAATTCCGAAAAAAAAAAAAAACATCAATAAAATCCAAAGCATGATAAATGAAAATCAAAGAAACTTCTTCCTTGATTCAAACAAACCAACCACTTAGATGCTTCAATCAAAAAACCAAGCAATGTAATCTATGCTTAGAAAGAGAAAAGAGACACTCAAAATAAAAGAAAAAACAAGACTCTTTCACTCATTCTATTGAAAATGAAGTAAACAATGCATCCTAGTCACTTCTCAGAGGAAGAAGAGAGTCTAAGGGTCAAGACACACTAACACTAGAATGGGAGAAATTTTGATTTTTTCTTACCCTTGAGACTAGAGTGACATTTGGGCCAAAAACAGTGCCAATTGAGGGATTGAAAGAAAAAATAAAAAGGAACTTCACACAGGGCTAGACTTAACACACCAGAGGGTGGGCTAAACCAAGCAAGCACACAAAGCAAGCTAAATGAAGCTTTCTAGTCAGGCAGAAAATGGTCCAAAAGTCTTATGGGTTCAAAACCTCAAGAGCAGAACACACTGGACGAGATTGGGGTCAAGCCCTAATCTTCACTTACAGGCATCAACGGGACTACCTAACTAAAAACAAGTGCTAGAGGCTAGTTAGCGTGACTATTCCTCTACAATTCCCACTGGTTGATACAATTGTCAGCTGATTAAACGTGTTATCTGAGGGAACTAAGGAAAAATATTTTTTTTTTCAAAATAGGGGTGAGATTTGCTACTATGAATTTTAGACTTAGGCCAGTAAGTAGGAGAAAATAAACAGAACCAAAGGGAAAACGTGAAACTAGCAATGTTCCCAAGAAATCATGAAATCCAAAACAAAGAAAAGATGGGATCTCCCCAGTTGAGTTGCCGATTTGTGGTGAAGTGAAATTATAAGTGCGGACACGAATGAATTCCTCTAGCCCAATAATGGGTCTTGCCACAACAAATACATTCTATGGAAGATTTCCTTAGATTAGAATCAAACAAGAGGTCCTACCTCTTAGTTTCTTATCCTGCTTAATGATGTTCTCGCTTGCTCACTCCAGCAATCTCTTACGTCTTTCTTCAAGTTCCTAAAACAAGTAAACAACAACAACACACAAGCATAATAAAACATGAATTGAAATTCAACCTACTTAATGAGTCAAGAAGCATGAAGAGACGAATTTGTAATATTACAAAACATGTAGGAAATCAATCGATAGTTTCATTTATTAATATCAAAGAGAGATTACAACCATTCGTCTTGACATCGCAATCTTCCTCTGACAAGACCAGGTTGCCACACACTTCTGCTATCACTTCATGATGGCTTCAAAAAGTAATAGTTTAAAGACTCTTCCCTTTAGGTTTCATTCCAAACCAAACACACTTCTCCCTCACACAACTAGATGGCTACAACTACTAATAGCTTGCTTGTCTAGTATATTTACACATAGCCAAAACCCTAACTCTGATTTTCACACTAGTCACTAGTTTGTGGTTGGGAAGAAGGGAGGTTTATATATGCAAGATGGATGGGAGATGGATCCTCCTCTCATAGGAAAAGGACATATCCCTTGAGGTAGTTCCATGATTATAGGGGAAAGGAGCCCAAACTGTCATCCTCGACCCCATCCGGCCAAACCATTTACCAAACTTCTGTTACCGAGCTTCTAGACATGGAAGCTTCAGCTCTAATTTAAAAAACTTTCCATAATAGGACTGGTGCAACTGGAACACAGCTCAGTTGCACTGATCCGCATGGGGAATAATGCTAATCTCTACACATCAGCACAGGGAAGACAAAGGTCATTAGCGCCAGTCTTGTAAATTGGGCAAAACAAAAGTTTCAAGCGAAATGGTGCAAAAGGGAAATGATTTTCTCATGAAGAGGGAAATAATGAGAGTTTCTCCATGAAGGAAAAGCATACGAGGTTCATTGTAGAGGTCCTCCAGGATCAAGGAATGGGGGAGTATAGGTAGAGTGACAAAATTCTTTGTAACATACCTTGAGGACAATTGTCATTACTAGTGGTTTCTCTCACGGTCGTTAACAATTTACATCATTTACTGCTAATCAAGCAATTTTATAGCATGTTCGACATCAACAGAAGCATTCACATGTTAGAATTTGTACTTCAATCGGGTCATGTTGGAGTGCAAGACCTTGGGCTCAGATTACAAAATTCCAAGTTGCAAAATGGTGTGACATGATTATGTCGATATACATGTCTCTTTTTGATGGATGGCTACGACCATACCATGAGTTATCATATGTGATCCTTCTCATTATTGGATGACTACGACCATACCTTGGTTTCAATATGATCCTCTTTATCAGATGGTTTCGCCCATACCTGAATCCATTTACATGATCATTCTCTGGATGGTTGCATCCATGCCATGATTCATGTATCATTTGACATAGTTTTCAGTTATGTATATGTATCTGTACTTGCTTGCAGGTTTTGCAATGACAAATTCTTTTTCCCCGCACTGATTCATAAAGCATTTCATCCCTCACTCTAGTTCATACTTCATGCTTTATGGGGCATTTGGTACACATCATTTTGTCACTATCCCTGTACTCCCCATTCCTTGATCCTGGAGGACCTCTATAGTGAACCCTACATGCTTTCCCTTCATGAAGAAACTCCCATTGTGTCCGTCTTCATGAGCAGAACAATTTCCTTTTGCACCATTTCCCAAAAATCTTCTATTTTCCCCAGTTTACAAGATTGACGCTAATGACCCTTGTCCTCCTCGTGTTGATAGGTAGGGATTAACATTGTCCTTAGCACCGACCGGAGCAACTCAGATTTGTTTTATTTGTGCCAATCCTCTTTTAGAATGTTTTGTAAAAAAGGAGCCAAAGCTTCCAGCTCTAGAAGCTTCATAACAAAAGTCTAGTAAATTGTTGGGCCGGCTGGAGTTGAGGATGTTAGTTTGGGCTCCTTTCCCCTATAAGGATGGAAATACCTCAAGAGATAACACCTTTTCCCATGAGAAAAAGAAGCATCCCCCATCCATTCATGTTATATGTTAGCACCTAAATCTGCCTTAGGCTGAAGGAAGGAAAAATTCAGGGTAACCACAAACCACGCTCAGTCTGGTAGCTAGCCCTACCAGAACAGGAGAGGGCTCTCTCCGTGTCACACTCCATGAATAAATAAATGATATGGTCAGAGGTGACTTACAGTGAATATTGATTTTAGGCTAGTAAATAGATATGGAAACAAGAAGCAATTTTTCATACATGACTGAGTTTCTGGGATATATGGGACCAACGAACAGTATGAGCAGAGAATTTAACATAAAAGGCACAGATTACTTCGTGAGGCAAGACAAGAGGAAAGTCTAGCAATTAAATTTGAAATATTGTGGAATGGAAAGATTGTTTGGGAGGGTGAAAATGGCATACACACATGAATCCTTTTCAACAGAAGAAGAACACATAACGTGAAACTTTCCCACAGGCAGAGAAATAAATATGAATTCTACCTTATCTTACTTAGAAAATTTCACTGGAAATGAATATGAATGAACTGTGAAACATAATGAAATACATATGAAACATAAAGAGAACGCATTTGCTACACTCGCACCACATGAATCTCATGAACCAGAGCCGCTGCCTTTCATTAATTCTCTGTCAAAATATACAATGAAGAACTGAGTTTCTCTCCCACAGTATCCCAGGAATTACAACAAACCCTTTGCAAATGGTTTTACATAAAATAAATAGACTTTTCCATTGGGAAATGGAACAACCCACAGTTGGGGATTTTCTCAAATGATTACAAACTGGAAATGGAAAGCCAACCATTAGTTACAGGTGCAGCATTACAGAAATGACAAATGGCTTGGGTGACTACTCGCCTTCCTTTGCCACTTGGATAGAAGCCAACCTTTAGTGAAAATACTTTAAACTTTGCCTTAGGTGCCAAAAAATATGTATTGTAAATGAGCGGGCCCACTTGGAGAAAGTCAGGAATCGAAATGTCGTGGAGCGGAAGTGATTTTCGCCTTTGGGTCTATATGCGCTGCGCCCAAAGCTATATGCGCTGTGCCAATTTGGAGGTAATTTTGAGGTACCTTCTGGAGTCCAAATTGTGCTCAAGTGTGCTTGTTGGAAAGCCCTACCTGTCTACTTTCCAACCCAAGTGGAATTTCTAAATTTGGTGCTCATTTTCCCCTCCAAAGCTTCATTCTCCCAAAACTGCTTCCTGTGTGTCAAAATAGGGGCAGAAAGGTCATTTGTTGAGTGTTTTTGACCTCCTGGGGACTCAAAACTTGCCCAAACTTCTTGTCCATGCACCAGTAGGCATTCGTTTTCATGCTAAATCCAAAAATGCAAACCATTCTTGATTTGGAGCTCCCAATCCTAGCGCCGCGCCAGTGGCACGACGCATAGGGAGAAAAACCTTGTTTCGTGCCCAAAAATTTGCCAAGTGACCAAAATTGCCCCAAATTTTTTGAAATTTGGGCTGGAGATTCTCTATGAAGTGCTATGCTGGGCCACAGAGGCTTTAGCTGAGATTCAGAGCCGTTCTTGTTCTTTTTGCCTCTTTTGTCTCTTTGTTGCTCTCCCCAATTTCGCCTTCAAACTCCTTATCCAAGCCTTTGAACTCATATTTCGTGCCCTATAGTGATAAACCATCCGCCTCAATATGGTTTTGTCCTTGTCGGCCTTCTCTAGTAGTCTCTCGAGGTGGATGTTGATACGCTCAAGCAAAGACTCTCGGTCATTGTTAATCTCTTACTCTAATGGAGTGAGCTCAATCCTCCTATGTTGGGCAGCTTGGTGATTCTCATAGATGTTTTTCAGCTCCATAATCTCATGTTGATCCTCGAGCTGTTTGTTCCTCTGCTCCAAATACCTGATAATCCACTTAGCCCTCTCCAAATTGAGAGACAAGGCTTGGATCTCCGTTTGCTGCTCCTGGATGGTCCTCCTAAGTTTGGCACTGTCACATCTGTATCATCATCATGAATGATGATGAAGTCGGCCTATTTTTCACCTGATGGCCCCCCGTCATGCATGGGCTTCTTGCCCCTGTCCTGTACCTATGTCGCCGATGTCGGAAGCGAGGCCCCTTCCACCCTAAGTGGAGATAACACTCGCTTTGCTGTTGCAAAAAAATGTCTACTGCCTCTCTGATAGGTGATGAATATTGGCATAGTACTGGTCTCATGGCGCTCATACTGATGCGAAGGAACACCTATCTCATGTTCAACCTCTAATAATACCTGTGAAGTGCTGAAGAGGTCACGGGAGATGAAGTCATCCCAAGTAATGCCCTGTAATCCCAGCTGATGAACCACCAAAATCTTAATAAGAGCAAAGTGATAAACACTGTTAAGTTGTTGCTGAGGGGTTTTGTACTGCATGAAGGTGTTCATCCTCTCTATGTTATTGCAAATGAAATACGAGATGTTCATCATCCGTACCCTAGTAAAGTGTATGAGCAACCTGATGTGATAGGCATATAGACGAGAGGACCTCCCCTCACAGCTAAAGTACTTCATGATCAACTTCATGAGTGGAGCATATTTATCTTCAAAATATCATAATGGAAAGACTCTTTGGAGCTACCTCAAGAAACTGGCCTTAATGTAAGGCTCATAATGCTGCCGATCTACCTTTTGTTTCTTATGCCATGGTTCTCCAACGTTCGGTATGCCGGTTGCTAATGAGACCATTTCAGGTGTCAATGTGAAGGTGACCCCGACCAAGATAGAGTGATCTCCATGTAGGTGAAGCAAGAAAAGATGGGCCAACTCATGATGAACTCGAACACTAGCCACCTTTTGACAAAACTCAAAACATGATAGATGCTGGAAGCATGACATAACAAGAGGGCAGGCCTGCAATTCTGTAAGTGTGGTTGGTTCATCCCTAACATGTTTGCCACTTTTGTGATGTCTCCAGGGAGCCTATTCTTCTGAGGATGAATCACTCTGGGTTTCAATTTCATACTCCAATGAATGCTCAAATGCCATGATTGTTGTATATGGACTGCCCTTTGATGATGGTAGTGAAACTATGTGATGTTGTGATCTCTGCCACCAAGGGGAACAATGCAAGAAGGGAGTGTTAGGAAGGGAAATAATATGATGGGATTAGGGGTTATGGGGGGGGGAATTTTGTTTAGGGACATGTAGGAGGGTTTGGGGATTTTATAAGGTAGGGTTTTTGGGGTTTACATTGAGAAATGATTGAAGGGGATAGGGAATAGGGGTTTAGTAATGTTTAGGGTAGTGAAAGATGGTGAAAATGGAATAGGGGGGAAGGGAACAATGGAAAGAAGGGGAAAAATGCAAGGTGAAATGGAGGAGGAACCTTGGTATCAACACAACAAATTTGCAACCCTAGAGAAACGGCTTTGATGATTTCAAGTGGTAGGGTTTAGGCATTTTTATTGCAACTATACATGGCCATAAACCACCATCATGTTCACAAAATTTGATGAGAAACCAAGATTTAGACCCTACCTGGCAAGTGGAAGGGATTCAAATCCGATTTGATGCCAATTTGGAGCAATTTCAGGCCTTTATGGGTGTGCGTCGCGCAGCAAACCCAGTGCGCCATGCTCTATGTGTGTGCTACGCCCGTGTTAACTTAACACTATGGGGTAGCGCTCTGTGCGCCACGCTCTCTATGTGCACTGCGCTCCTCTGTTTGTGCGTCGCGCTCTCTATGTGCACTGCACTCCTCTGTCTGTGCGCCGCGCTCTCTATGTGCATTGTGCTCCTCTGTCTGTGCGTCGCGCCCTTGGAAACGACTGCAACCTTTCCTAAAACGCATGCTAGCTTCTCACAAACACTTGGCAATGTTTCTCTCTATCCTTGGTGTTCACAATGACTATGTTCCTTGTGGAAATTCTTTATAAAGACATTTGGAGTCATGGGTTTGATTTTTGTTTCTTCAAAACCCACTTTGCTAATGTTTTGTTTTGACACTTTTCCCTGATTTAATGCAACTCTGTATTTCACTTTTCCCTTTGAAATTTGAGCTAAAATGATGAAATTTTTGGCACTTTTTGCAGGGGTCGCACGACATGGCATTTGGACAAGGAAACCATGACTGCACCTGAAGAGATCAACTGGAGACTTTTTTGAAAATTATCACAAATGACACACTGTTTGACTTTTCTTCAAAATAGAGTTTTGAAGAACAGTCGCAATCTGTCAACCCGACGATGAAAATATTTGAATCATAACTTTGTAAGGGCCTCCCTCTAGCCTGCATGGCTTTATTGAACATGGTTGAAGACCAAATTGACCAATCCCTAGACCTAATGACTGAAAATGACTCTTGTCCATTAAGGGATCAAACATTGACTGTCATGGAATTTAGTGAACATTGACAAAAGACCTAAGCTAGCAGGTGCCAGACATGAGGGGAAATGACTAACAAGACCTTTTCCGTCAGATTATGGCATGCTCCTAGTGGAATGCAGCTGAGTGGATGGAGCGAGACACACAAAAATGAAATGCAGTAAGAGTTTTGATCTCTGACGGAGGACTGACAAGATTGACTCTAACATTGGCTCCAATGGGGGATGGTAGCTCCTCGGAGGTGCCAAGAACAGCAGATCTCTGGAAGAGCTAGACAGTGCCTTCATCCATTGGGCTATGGAGTCATTATTTCGACAAACAACACAGGACTCTAACTCATTTATGAAACTAAAATGACCAAACAATTGACTCAAATTTGATATTGAAATGACTTGAAGACTAAGTTGACAAACTTTAACCAAACTCAAATAAAATGGTATTTACAATGATAGTGGAAGCAGCGTCAATAACTCAAAAATGGTACCACTTGAGCAGCCGACCATTGATCAGCCCTCCTGGACAATCTTCCTCGTTCATTTCCTTCAGAAGAAAGGCATTCTGACCCCGATATGCTGCAATCTTGAAGGGACCTCTCCAGAGATTCTCGAACTTACCGTGCTTACCCTTTTCCTCATTCCTTGCATCCCACTTCAGCACTACATCATCCAACTGAAATTTGTCTGCCTTTGCTTTTCTGTCATAAATTTTCTTAATTTTCTCCTGCAACTTGGATGTGTTCTAGAAAACTTCTTCTCTGGTCTGCTGCAAGTGGACCATTTGATTCAACCTTCTCTGCATAGGATCATCTTCATTGCTGGCCTCCTAAAGAAGTTTGACTATCGGGGCTGCGAGAGAGGTGGGAAACACTGTATCAACTCCATAAACAAGATCAAACAGGGACGTACCAATGGATTTCTTCTGACTGACCCGATCTGCCCAAAGTGCATTGACCAACCTCTTATGCCAGCTCCTCTTGTTTATTTCCAGCAGCATCTTGATGATGTTGACTAATGATTTATTCGAAGACTCCGCCAATCCATTGCCTTGCGGATGATAGGCGGTTGAGTGACCCAAAATGATATGATATTTATGACAAAATTCTACCATCCTTTTTTATTTGAAAGCTACTGCGTTATCAGTGATTAACTTATTTGGGCAACCAAAGCGAGACAAGATGTTATTTTCAAGGAATGAAATAATTACCACATCTGTAGCTTGTCTGGTGGGAATTGCTTCGGTCCATTTCATGAAATAATCTGTTGCTGTGAGGATCCATCTATGCTGACCAAAAGAAGCGGGATGAATTTCACCAATGAAATCCAACCCCCATTGCTGAAAAGGGGCACTCACTTCAATGGGCTTGAGTGGTAAAGGCTGTAACTTCTGCCTCCCTTCGAAAATCTGACACTTATGACAACTCTTGAACATCTTATATACATCTGCAAATAATGTCGACCTCTCATGATTTTATTTGCTGTTGATTTCCAAAAAAGGTGACCACCACAGTCTCCATCGTGGAAATCCTCCATGACCTTCTTTGCTTCCTTTTCCACCAAACAATTTAACAGAATGCCACCGGGGTCTTTCCAATAAAGTGCAGAATTTAGAATGCAAAACATGGCAGCCTTCAATTTGAGTGTTCTCGCTTTGTTTCTAGTCATGCTGGGCGGTGGTGACAAATTTTTAAGCACATATATGATATCTGAATACCACGGAGAAAGAGCAAACATTTTAGATACCTGAATTGACGAACCTTCCTCATTCTCATCAGATTTATGTCTAAGGTGTGCAAGTTTGATTTGGCCATTAAATTTGCCAATCCCTATCCTTTAACAAGTTTTGTGGGCTTTATTTCCACATCATATTCCAACAAAGCTGCAATCCACTTGCCTCATCTTCCTTCCGGATCGGTCTGCACTAAAACATCTTTGACAGCAGCATTAGGAACATAGGCCAAAATATGAGAATGTAGAATATATACCCGAAAATCTTTCAACGCTTTCACAAGTGCAAGGGCTTGCTTCTCAATGATGTTTTATTTTAAGGCTGCATCTCTTATGGCTCTGCTAAAAAAAGCAATTGGTCTTTCGTGATCATCTCTTTTTCGCAATAACAGAGCTGCCATAGTATGCTCTGAAGCGAATGAAAACAATATAAAATCCTGAGTGTAATCCGGGCTGACTAGAACTGGAGCTGAAGAAAGAGCCAATTTGACTAAATTGAAAGATTTTATAGCCTCCTCCATCCATTTTACTTGGCTGTCCTTCAAGCATGTTTGTAATCTCTCTTAGGTGCTCTGCAAGATTAGGTACAAAGCGGCGTAGAAAATTCATTTTACCATTGAAAGATTGAATCTGTTTCTTATTCCAGGGCAGATCAATTTGCTGAATTGCTTGTACACGTGCTGGGTCAATACGAATGCCATCTTTTTAGATAATGTGCCCAAGTATTTTTCCTTCCTCCATGGCGAACAAGCTCTTTTTCGGATTCAGTGATAGGCCATATTTTCTACACTTTTGAAAGACAGTTTTTTGATGGTTCATGTATTCTTCATCAGATTTGGAAAACACCGTCAAATCATCAAGGTACACAACCAAAAAGACATCCTTCTCATTCGTAAAAGCCAAGTCCATTGCACGCTGAAATGTGGCACCCGCGTTCTTCAAACCGAAAGGCATTTTAGCGTAATGAAAAGTTCCCCATGGAGTGGTGAATGTTGTCTTGTCTCGGTCATCTTCATGGAAAGAAACTTGGTTATATCTAGAATAACCATCAAGTAGCAACATACGAGATGCTCCCACTACTCGTTGAAGTATATGGTCCATTTTGCGTAGTGGATATAGTTATCTTTCAACGAAACTTTATTTAGATTTCTAAAATCAATGCACAAGTGAATCTCACCTGTCTTCTTTTGTACGGGCACCAAATTAGAGATCCGATCCAAAAATATGATGGGAACAATGATTCCTGATTTGTACAACCTGTTTATCTCCTTTTCAATTGATGGCAGCAGTTTTGGATTTAGCCTCCTCAACTTCGGTCTGAAAGGTTTCTGATTGGGCTTAATGGGTATAGTGTGCTAAATTATATTGGTAGCATATGTCTTTGAGTCAGAATAGTCCCTAGCAAACACATCTGCAAATGAAGACAACAAACTGATATATTTGTCCTTTATTTTTGGTGGCAATGCTTTAGACAGTTTTACAATTTTAGGATTAACAGTTGTTCCGACATTGACCTCTTCCACACCCTTCTTAGTTGGCTGCAATGTTGGTTTGCGGGCTACATCATCTTGATCAAATAGTTCTTCTTAAGGTATCAAACCTTTAGGAATAATGTTATTCTTTAGCTGCAACACGTCCATTTCATTGATCTGCACATCATCTGTACCATTACCTTTACCATCGTCATCTTCTACATCAATTGAGGTTTCTTTGAACTTACCTTTGTTTTGCAGAAAATCATCAATCTCCTCATCATGTTGGAAAACTTGCCAATATCTCTGATTGTCCGAGACTATCGGACGATGCTTGACATGGATTTCGAATTTATTACTAGAGTTAATTAGGATCTTCAAACTACTTGCTACCTTAGCAAGAGCATCAACAATGCTATTTTGAATACGAGGCACACATGTCAAGGTGTATTCTGAAAATAATTTTAGGATGTCTAGGACTGCATTCTAGTAAGCCCGCATCCAAGGATGCTTTGCTTGATATTCACCTCTGACCTGCTTAATCACCAATTCAGAGTCGCCATATACTGCAATCCTCTTAGCATCCAGCTTTCTTAGAATCTTTAGGCCAGCAATCAAAGCTTCATACTCAGCTTCATTATTTGAACAATCAAAAGCTAATTTGTAAGAGCATACTCGTACATTACTAGGCACTTTTTTTAGGGTGGAGAAAGGGCTGCGTACGCAAATCCCAATTCCAGTGCCATCATTTCCCACTGCTCCATCGAAATCCATGGTCCACAAACCTTCTTCCTCCTCTTGCAAGTGTTGAAAATCTATTTGATGTGCTTTGTCTGCTTGTTGTCCATTACTTTCAGTGGACCGCTAAACTGTGTTCTGTTGTTCTTGTCCTTCTCTCTTTAAAACACCTTTGAAATTTTTTGTTATTTCTGGAATATCATCTACTTCTACTAACTGACTATCGATATCATTGAAACTATCAGAATACAAAACAAAAGACTCTAAATCTATATGTACATAATTAATCAGATGATTTATTGGTTTCTCCTTGCTTGTAATCATGTATTTCATTTTTTGTTCTCGGTACAATTTCCTCATTTGGCCAAACACCAGAATCGTTGCATAGGAGAAATCTAGTTGTAGTGTCCCTTTCAATTTTTCTAACCAAGACCTGGAAAGAAGCATGCCAAACATGGGAGGAATATCTGCTACAACAATATCCATCAAAACATTTTTCATTGGGAGTTGATCCAGACTCACAACCAAGTCTTTGATGAGCCCGATACATCTTACTCTGCTGGAATCAAACGAATAGAGATCATGGTATTGTCGGGTTATGTCCAGACCCAACTTATCCATGATAGCCTTGGGCATGAGATTGTGAGAAGCTCCGAAATCGAAAATGGCATTATGTAACACAAAATCATGCAATCTTAAACTGATATAAAAAGGTGGCACATCACTTTCAAGAGAATCACAATTCGATGCTGGCCCAAAAATCATTTCGGGTTGATCATCTTCGACATTCACCATGTTAGACATTGGGTCCAAATTCAAAATTTTAGATACTTTCCCTTTATAACTGTTGTTCCTCATTATTTCAATCAAGGGAATGGATACCTTCAATTTAGAAATTTCATTCGCTAAATTAAAAGTGGGAATCTTTTCTACCTCTTTGACTAGGATTTCTTTCCTTTCCTTTTCTTTTGATGCAATTGGCTGATTTGATTTTTCTACTGATGATGATTTGCTGCTAACCAGATCAACCACCTCCTTTCCTTTCCTTTGTGTAACTGATGAATCATTCTTTGATGCCTCAACGTCCTTCCTCTTCTGAATTGGTTTAACCGGCACATCTCTGTTTCTAAGTGAATATCGCTACTGTTGGGTGGACAGAGCATTCATATAGCCTCTTTGGTACTCATCTGATTCTTCCTCCAAAATGGTGTCATTGGCTAGAATGAAATCTGCATCTTTGTGTACAACCGAGCTTTCTACATACTCCTCATCCCTAGTAATATAAATAGGCAAATCATCTGGAGTAAAGAAGTGGTTTTCCTCACCTATTATATTCCCGTCCTCATCTGACTCCGGTCCATGCACAAAATTTTGCTGCAAAGGTGGCTGTACTGGCTACTATGCTACCTGCTCTTGGGCTCGCTAATCTCTCTGCCTTATTCTATATTGTGGCTGTTGCTGGCCACAGAAGTTAGGATTTCTAACTTGTGGCTCAGGTTTTTCAAGTTTCACCCTTTCAAGCATCTCCTCTACCTTCCAGAGTAATTTATCTACCGAGGAAGATTTTTCTTTTGCGGTGACCTTCTTTTCTGCCTCTGCTCTAGCCCTCTTGGTCATCAGATTTGCTTCAACACTGACTGCGATCTTCTGCATGACTTCCATTGTGGCCAGTTCTATCTCTCTTAATTGATAAGCCATGTTATCATCAAAACCATCCGGAACCTTCACCATGGCTAGCCCCATAGGTGGCCTTAGATGATCAGGAATTTCATTATAAACAGAATTGATTCTAATGCAATAGTCTTGGACCGACTCACCAGCGTTTCGTTTGATTTGCTCATATTCAGATAAAATTTGGAAAGGATTCTTTTTCACTTCCCAGTGGCCTAAAAATTGTCTTTGTAGGTTGGCCAAGGTAGCGATACGTGCAGCCGGCAAACCTCTGAACCATTTCCTCACTTCACCTGCAAACGTCTGTACAAAGAGTCTCATTGCCACATTCTCTGCATCGATCTCGTGAAGTTCACAGAAATCTGCCATTCTGTCCACATGTTGCTGAGTGGTAATGTTGTTACGAGTGCCATCAAAAAATGGGATTTGATTTGATAATCTGCGGGAATTTCATATAAAACTTGAGGTAGGACAAGAGGTGCAAAATGAGCAGCCATCACTCTTGGTAGGTTTGGACTTGGAGGTGTTGGAGGAGTGTGCATAGTTTGTAGGGGGTTAACAATTGGAGTTTGAAGGTGTGCCACAATGTAATTATCAATTGACTGATTACCTCTTTCAGTTTCCAAGTCTACAAGAAATTGTGGATTGGGGACAGTAGAGTCAACCGCCCTTTCGGATTTGGTCTCGAACAATGATATTTCAAACTGCTCGTCCAAGTCTAGCTCTTCAAGATACTAAAAAATGTCAGGACATGAATGAGATTTGAACATGGGAGATATAGAGCTCTCTTGATGACGAAGTCTTGGAATCAAATTTGGATTTTTCGTAGATGTGTGGAGGATCTGGATCTGGATTAGCTCAGGTATATCTTCTAGAAGCCAACATGCTATTAAGAAAAATCAAAAGGACACGACCAACTCACTCAGCCTATAAAATCCTAAAATTATCATCTAGAAGCTTAGAATTATGAAGAAGTAAGGGGTGTAATTTCGTCCCCAGTGGAGTGGCCACTATGTTAGCACCTAAATATACCTTAGGCTGAAGGAAGGCAAAATTCAGGGTAACCACAAACCATGCTCAGTCTGGTAGCTAGCCCTACCAGAACAGGAGAGGGCTCTCTCCATGTCACGCTTAGTGAATAAATAAAAAATATGGTCTTAGATGACTTACTATGAATATTGATTTTAGGCTAGGTAAATAAATATGGAAACAAGAGGCAATTTTTGATAAATGACTCAGTTTCTGGGATGTATGGGACCAACGAACAACATGAGTAGAGAATTTATCACAAAGGCATAGATTACTTCGTGAGGCAAGACAGGTGGAAAGTCTAGCAATTAAATTTGAAATAATGCGAAATGGAAAGATTGTTTAGGAGGGTGAAAAGGGAATAAATACATTAATCCTTTTCAACAGAAGAAGAACACAGAACGTGAAACTTTCCCACAGGCAAAGCAATTAACATGAATTCTACCTTATCTTACTTAGAAAATTTCACTGGAAATGAATATGAATGAACTGTAAAACATAACTAAATACATATGAAAAAGAAAGAGAATACATTTGCTACACTCACACCACATGAATCTCATGAACCAGAGCCGCTGCCTTTCATTAGTTCTATGTCAAAATATACAATGAGTAGCTGAGTTTCTCTCCCACAGTCTCCCAGAAATTACAACCGACCCTTTGCAAATGGTTTTACATACAATAAATAGACTTTTCCATTGAGAAATGGAACGACCCAAAGTTGGGGAGTTTTTCAAATCATTACAAACTGGAAATGGAAAGCCAACCATTAGTGACAGGTGCAGCATTACAAAAATGACAAGTTGTTTGGGTGACTACTCGCCTTCCTTTGCCACTTGGATAGAAGCCAACCTTTAGTGAAAATAATTTTTAAAATTTGCCTTAGGTGCCGAGAAAAACGTAGTGTAAATCAGCGGGCCCACTTGGAGAAAATCGCGAATCAAAATGTCGCAGAGCGGAAGTGATTTTGGCCTTTGGGTTTCTGTGCGATGCGCCCAAAACTATATGCGTCGCGCCACTTTGGAGGTGATTTTGAGGTACTGTCTGAAGTCCAAATAATGCCCAAGTGTGCTTTTTAGAAATTCCTACCTATCTACTTTCCAACCCAAGTGGAATTTATGCATTTGGTGTTCATTTGCCCGTCCAAAACCTCAATCTCCCAAGACTTCTTCCTGTGTGTCAAAATAGGGGCAGAGAGGTCATTTTTTAAGTGTTCTTGACCTCCTGGGGACTCAAAACTTGCCCAAAATTCTTGGCCATGCACCAACAGTAATGATTTTTCATGCTGAATCCAAAAATATAAACCTTTCATGATTTGGAGCTCCCTATCATAAGCGGCGCGCCAGTGGCGCAGCGCACAGGGAGAAAAACCCTGTTTTGTGCACAAAAATGTGTCAAATGACCAAAATTGCCCCAAAGTTTTTGAAATTTGGGCTGGAGATTATCTATGAAGTGCTATACTGGGCCACAAAGGTTTCAACCAAGATTCGGAGCTGATCTTGCTCTTTATTCCTCTTTTGTCTTTTTGTCGCTCTCCTCAATTTCGCCTTCAAATTCCTTATACGAGCCTTTGAACTCATGTTCCGTGCCCTGTAGTGACAAACCATCCACCTAAATAATGTTTTTTCCTTGTCAGCCTTCTCTAATAGTCTCTCAAGGTGGATGTTGATCCGCTCGAGCCAAGACTCTCAATCATTGTTAGTCTCTTGCTCTAATGGAGTGAGCTCAATCCTCCTCTGTTGGGCATATCGACGATTCTTGTGGATGTTTTGCAGCTCCATGATCTCTTGCTAGTCTTCGAGCTATTTATTCCTCTGCTCCAAATACCTGATAATCCACTTAGCTCTCTCCAAATTGAGATACAAGGCTTGGATCTCTGTTTGTTGCTCCTGGATGGTCCTTCTAAATTTGGCACTCTCCACATCTGTATCATCATCATGAATGAGGATGAAGTCAGCCTCTCGTTCACCTGATGGCCCCTCGTCATGCATGGGCTTCTTACCCCTATCTTGTACTTGTGTTGCCTATGTCAGAAGTGAGGCCCCTTCCACCCTGGGTGGAGATAACACTCGCTTTGCTACTGCGAACAAATGTCTACTGCCTCTCTGATATGTGATGAATACCGACATAGTAGCTACCTCATGGCAGTCATATTGATGAGAAGGACCACCTATCTCATGTTCAACCTTTGATAATACCTATGAAGTGCTGAAGAGGTCACGGGAGATGAAATCATCCCAGGTAATGCCCTGTAATCCTGGTTGATGATCCACCAAAATATTAATAAGTGCAAAATGATAAACATTGTTAAGTTGCTGCTGAGGGGTTTTGTGCTGCATGAAGGTGTTCATCCTCTCTATGTTCTTGCAAATGAAATATGGGATGTTCATCATCCGTACCCTGGTAAAGTGCATGAGCAACCTGATGTGATAAGCATATAAATGAGAGAACCTCCCCTCACAGCTGAAATATTTCATGATCAACTTCATTAGCTGCCTCAAGAAACTGGCCTTAATATATGGCTCATAATGCTATTGATAAACCTCCTATTTCTTGTGCCATGGTTCTCCAATGTTTGGTATGCTGGTTGCTAATGAGACAATTTTAGGTGTCAGTGTGAAGGTGACACCGGCCAAGATAGAGTGATCTCCATGTAAGTGAAGCACAAAAAGACGGGCCAACTCATGATGCACTCGAACACTAGCCACCTTTTGACAAAATTCAAAACATGACAGACGCTGGAAACATGACATAGCAAGAGGGCAGGCCTGCAATTCTGTAAGGGTGGTTGGTTCATCCCTAACATGTCTGCCACTTTTATGATGTTTCCGAGGAGCCTGTTCTTCTGAGGATGAATCACTTTGGGTTTCCATTTCATACTCCGATGAATGCTCAGATGCCATGACTGTTGTATATGGACTGTGCTTGGACTGCCCTTTGATGATGTATGAAACTATGTGTCGTTATGAACTCTGGCAATTTCAAGGGTTTCAAGGCGATTTGTTGCAATTTGGAGCCAAATCGGGCCTTTGTGGGTGTGCACCGCGCAACATACCCAGTGCACCGCACCTTTTGTGTGTGTTGTGCCCATGTTAATTTAACACTATGTGGTCACGCCCAGTGCGCCACGCTCCCTCTGTGCGTCGCGCCCCTCTGCCTGTGCGCCGCACCTGTGAAAACACCTCCAACCTTACCTAAAACGCGTGCTAGCTCTCACAATCACTTTGCAATGTTTCTCTCTAACCTTGGTGTGCAAAATGACATTATTTCTTGTGGAAATTCTATATAAATACATTTGGAGTCATGGTTTTGATTTTTGTTTCTTCAAAACCCACTTTGATAATGCTTTGTTTTGGCACTTTTTCCCTGATTTAATTCAACTCTGTATTTCACTTTTCCCTTTGGGGTTTTTAGCTAAAATGATGAAATTTTTGGCACTTTTTTGTACGGGTTGTTTACATGGAATTTGGCCAAGGAAACCATGACTGCGCTTGAAGAGATCAACCAGAAACTTTTTTGAAAATTATCACAAATGACACACTGTTTGACTTTTCTTCAAAACAGAGTTTTGAAGAATAGTCGTAATCTGTCAACATGACGATGAAAATCTTTAAATCACAACTTTGTAAGGGCCTCCCTCTGGCCTGCATGGCTTTATTGGACATGGTTGAAGACAAAATTGACTAATCCCTAGACCTAATGACTGAAAATGACTCTTGTCCATTAAAAGATCAAACATTGACTGTCACGGACTTTAATAAACATTGATGAAAAGACCTAAGCCAGCAGGTGCCAGACATGAGGGGTAAGGGGTAATGACTAACAAGATCCTCCCGTTATATTATGGCATGCCCCTAGCGAAATGCAGCTGAGTGAATGGAGCGAGACACCTAGAAATGAAATGTAGAAAGAGTTTTGATCTCTAACGGAGGACTGACAAGACCGACTCTAACAATGGGGACCTAACAATTAATTTCTCTTGCTTGCAGGTCCATAATATATCTTGGAAGAATTGGCTACGAAATTTTGAATCAACTACAAAATGTTGACAATTTTGCAATATTATCTCCAATCTTATTGGTTGATTCTTTAAAACTTGTTGATGCTAGATGTTGATAATAAATGATGATTTTGATGAGTGCTGGAAGTTCTATTTAAAAGAGAAATAAATTCTTCAAAAAAAAAATATTTGAATGTGAAAACTTTATTTTGCAAAGAAAGAAAGGGATAAAGGAAAATGGGAAATATGAAGGGAAATGTGAAAATATAAGTTTCCAAGGATCCATTCATTTTCAACTAAGATTTTCTTCATAGGAATTCTAACAATTTTGGTTTCAATATCTATCCATTTGTTTTTATTTTTTTTATATATATATATTTTTTTTTTATTTTTTTTCTTTATTTTTCTCTATAGAGAAAAATAAATTACACTTATTTTGGCATTTGAGGATAAGGGTCCCCTTTTCCTACCAAATTTAGATCAAAAAAACTTGCAGATATTTAACAAACTCTTCTCTTGTCAAATGCTTATGATACAACTTTAATCTATGCCCATTGACAAGGAAGGTGATCCCTTCTTCATCAATAGTCTTAATTCTAATTGCTCCATTATCAAAAACAATTTATATTTCATAAGGACCAAGCCAATGTGTTTGAAATTTCCCTTAAGAATATTTAAACTTGGAATCAAAAAGAAGAGCCTAATCACCTAGCCTGAAAGTTTTGATCTTGATGAAATTATTATGCCACCTTTTCCTTTGTTGTTGGATTATTCTTGTTCTTTGTGTGGAAACTTGTAAGATCTCATCTAGTTCATTAAATTGTGCCATGTTTTGTGTCTGGGCTTTAGAGAGAAAGCCCCAACTTTTTTGTTGTCTTGAAGGTTTCCACTTGGAATTAAATAGGAGGCAAAACATTCTTCCCATAGACACTCTCATAAGGAATGTGTCTAGTAGTATTTCTCCATATGGTGTGGTATGCCCATAGTGCTTCTAGATTTCTATCTTCCCAGTCTCTTTTATGCATATGTACGGTCTTGATCAGTATAGCTTCAAGTACTTCATTGGTGGATTCCACTTTCTAATTGACTTGTGGATGGTATGGAGTATATTTTTGGTGTCTAATCTTATATTGCTTCATACTCTTCTGCACCAAGTTAGATGTAAATTGAACACCCTGATATGTTACAATTTCTCTTGGAACACCAAATCAAGTGAAAATATCCTCAAAAATAAATGTAACTACAACATTTTCAGTAGAAAAAGTGAGTGGCTTAACTTCTACCTATTTTGTAACATAATCTATGCAAATAAGTTTTTATATCTTTTGTCTGGATGGAGGATTGATGAGCTTAACAAAATCTAGAGCCCTTTTTTCAAAAGGCTCTATTAGTACATGTGGTTGTAAAGACATATTTTATTATTAAATAGATCTTCCCATTCTTTGAATGTTATCACATTTTTTCACATATTCCTTGGCATCCTTAAAAAGTGAATGCCAATAATATCCCAAAAGAAGTACTTTATATGTAGTCCTTCTATCAACAAAGTGTCCTCCACGGTAGGATTTTAATGTCTTAGGTACTTCATCTTCTCGAACACATCCTTGGATGATCAAATTAGGTCCATATTAGCACAATTCTCCTTCTATCCAAGAATGGGGTGCACTAGCTTTGATGACTTTCTGCTTTTCTTTGGTTGATAATTGTGGAGGAAATTTCCTTGTGGATAAATAGTTAGAAATATATGCAAACCAAGGAGTTTTAGTAGATACTAAAAAAATATATTCTTCAAGAAATTTATCTATTACAGGAGTATCATTATTATCATTTTGCATCCTAGAAAGTAAATCAACAATTGTGTTTTATTTTCTTGGCTTGTCTAAAATGGTAATATTGAATTCTTGCAACAACAAAATCCATCTAGTAATCCTTCCATTAGTAATTAGTTTGCTCATTAGATATATAATAGAATTATGATCTGTATGAATGAAATTTTGATAACCAATGATATAATCTCTAAACTTGTTAATGGTTTGAAGAACAACTAAAATCTCTTTTTTTTGTAGCCGTGTAATTTAACTATGTAGGACTCAAATTTTTACTTGTAAAATAAATAACATGAGTCAATTATTTTTGTCTCAGTAGAACTCCCAAATTTCTATTTGAAGCATCAGTAGAAATTTGAAATTACCAATTTGGTCGTCTTGAAATTGGTGCTTCATAATTTTTTTGTTTTAAGGATTCAAAAGCTTTTTGGCAGTCAAAATTCCAAACAAATTCACAATATTTTGTAAGAAGTTTGAAAAGTAGTCAAATTATTTTTGTGATGTTTTCTATAAACCTTCTATAGTATCTCGTGAAACTAAGAAAACTTTGAACATCTCTTTGGCATGTTGGTACTGAAATTTTGGAAATGACTTTAACTTTTGATGTATCTAACAAGATTCCAGCACCTGAAATATGATGGCCCAAAATAGTTCCTTCATTAAGCTTCATAAAACATTTTTCATGAATCAATAAATGATTTCCTTCTTCACATCTTCTAATAAGAACTTTTTCTAGCTTTCTCATAGCTTCTTCAAAAGTATTTTCATAGACAGTAAACTCATCCATATAAAATTCTAAATAATCATTGTTCAAGTCATAAAAGATACCTAATAATGCTCTTTGCCAATGTAGCAGGTGCATTACATAAACCAAAAGGAAGTACCCTGTAAACATGCATACCCCATAGACATGTAAAAGTTTTTTTTCTTGATCTTTAGGTGCCAAGTGAATTTGATTATATCCACTAGAACTAACAAGAAATGGAAAATATTTCTTCCCAGCTAAAGTATCTAATACTTGATCAATAAAAAGGTAGTGGAAAATGATCTTTTAGAGTTCCTTTGTTTAATTCTCGATAATCTATATATACTTTCCACTTTCTATTTTTCTTAGGAACAATCACCAAGGGTGAAACCCATTGGCTATTTGAAATTGGGTAGTTGAAATTCACATTAACCAATTTTTGTAATGCCTCTCTAACAATTTCCCTCAAATTAGGATTCATCCTTATTTTAGGTTGTCTCACTCACTTGGCAATTTTTTGAATATAAATATGATGCATACATGTACTTGGATCAATACCTTTCATGTTAGTATATTCCCATGAAAATGCAAAGGAAATTTTTTATAGCATCTTTATCAGTTGTTTCTTTTCAAGTTCTTCCAAGTTACTATTAATGTTTAATTACCTGGATAAATTTCTACCAAAGAATTTCCAAACTTCTCTATAGAGCTTAATGATACTTTGGACTATCTAGATGAAAAAAATTCAATTCTACAATCTTCTTGAAAACTTTGATCTAGAATGTGTACACAATAATTTTGCCCATAATATGAAGAAAAATCATGATTGTTCATTGAATTTACTAATTGATCTTCTTCATAATTTTGTGAAATAGTTAATACTAGTTGAATGTTTTCAAAGTCTTCATCATCATCATCTTCAATCCAAACTTCATTCTCTATTTCAATTATTGTTTTTGCAAGTGGATGCAATGTGAACTTCTTAGTAGTATTGCCATCATAAATGAACATATCACCAGATCTACAACTTATGAATGCATCAATTGTAGCTAACCATGGTCTACTAAGGATCAATGGGTGTCATCCTAGATTATTGTTGGGAGTTAGTATCATAAAATCAACATGATACTCCCATGTATCTAGGAATACTAATACATCTTCTAATATACCATCAGGTTTGAGAACAAATCTATTTGCTAATTGCAACAAAGTTGGGGTATGGTGAAGATTGGTTAATTTTAATTAATCCATAGTAGTTTTTCTCATGATATTAATGGCTACACCTAAATAAATAAAAATGTTTGTAATTTCAATACCATTAATATGAATATTTACAATGGGGCTATGTGGATCTAAATATTTTTCAATTATTGGTTTCCCCATCATATGTTTGCATTGTAGTGTTGGAATTGATGTCAATAGGTTCATGATTCTGCTTGCCATATGTATGTGTGATGAGCATTTGGTGATGTATTTTTGGCTTAATGTTCTTGTTAGTTGGCATTGATGTCAACATACATATGACTAGTCCTAGTGGAGGTGATTTGGAGATGGATTATACACGTGATGTTGGATTGAGGTTTACATGTTGTGTTGGTTGAATATGTTTCTATTGTAGGTTGTTGGATTGTTGCTATAGGATGCATATAGATGTGTAGGAAGCATTGGAATTGTTGCTACATGTGTTGAGTTTTGGATGCATTTGTTGGAGGTGCTTCCACCAGTGTTGGAGGCAGTTGGATGATATGATGTTGCTGCTAAAGGATTTGGAGATTCTCTTACAGGAGTTAGAGATGTTGTTTCAAGTACAAAAGGTGTTTGGATAGGTTGTGGTCTTGGTGATCAGGTTGGTAGACTAGGTTTTTCATGTCACTGACTTGTTGCAGAGGTTTTTGGCCTTTTTCATTAGTTTTGGACTTATTACATAGGCCTGTATGAGTGTTCAAGAGATAAATGAGATGATGCAACAACTAGAAGAGGTCTTGCATTGATGTTTCAATGTTTTTACTTAGTTTTTTCCCCAGTCGCATGGAACCAAGACTATGGGAGTGGTTGAAAAGCTCCAGTCACTGGAAGACAGGCCTATGGGAGTGAATGTGATGTTCCAGTTGAAATTTCTCATTGTTATGCATGATACCAAGGTTTCTAATGAGAATTTATCTGCATTCCTCGTGCTTTTTAGCTGATTTTTGTATTTTGGCAACATTATTGTTTGGAACTTTTCAGCTTATGGTCGAAAAAGTCAATGGGGCCTCTAGAAATTAATTAAAGTTGAAAATATCAAAAGGAAAGTGGAGTTAGTGGCTTGATCAAGTCAATGAACTAAATCTAGATCAAATCAAGCATATGCACAAAAGTTTTGTAGCTCAGTAGTTCTTGGTAATTATTGAGTTGAGAATCTCAATTCATCTATATATTGCAGATAGCTAAATGATAGTTTGGTTGATTCTCCTAGTGTTTTGAGTGAGTGTGAGTTCGGAGGATATTTTGAAAAATGTTTGAGCTGTATTATTCAGAATCTTTGAAGCAATTTGTAGGTGTTGCGGTAGCTAGATGAAGTATGTTTCAACCAATATTTGCGTAGTTAGTAAGAAAAAGATTAGAGTTTGATTACAAGAGTATTCAGAGATTGTTTTGTAGTTTGTGTGGAGAGATTATGTGGAGATATTGTGTTGCAGTCCGTTGAGTAGATTTAGTTTGTAATTATGTGCTTTGTTTATATGTTGTTATAGTGATCTTGTTGAGTAGTTCTCGGTACCAGTATGAAACTGTATGAAATGAGAACCACATAGAGAAGTAGAGTTGGAGGACTCCAGGAAAATAAATATAAGTGATTGGTTTTATCAATCCAATGGTGGTTGGATAGTTCAACAGAAACTAGGCAAGTTTCTTTGGTCATGGTGGCTTCTAGCAAAATAGAGTCTGTAGAGTCAATTGATAATTTAGGAGTAACTACGCGAGGATCATTGATCATGGTGGCCTTAAGTAGATGGTATTCCGTAGATCCGCATGAGAAAGAGTCTCCATTTTATAGTAGTCATGTATATATCTATGTAAATAATTTTCTTGACATAATAAAATATTTGAGTAGCGCAGCAACAACGGGTGGTTTTTTTGGAGAGGGTTTTCCACCAGATATACTTGTGTCCATGCGTTGAATGGTTTTCATACTTTCATGTTTATATTTGATGCTCTGATCTCTATTTGTGTGTTTTAGTTTATGCATGTTTAAAAGAACAATAATTTGGAGAAAAATATACACATTCCTTCACTATTGATTCATCCGCCTCTCATTAGTGATCTAGTTTCCAACATCATAATATCTGAAATTTTTCCTACCAGTTGAATATTGTTAGTGTATTTTCTTTTTCTTCCTCGTTTCTTGATAGACAACTCTTTTATTTTCCTTGCAAATATAGGCATTTCTTGTATATCCCAAAGAAATGGTATTTTGATGCAAATATTTTTCAATTCATACATCATGTTATAATCAGGTAAAATTATTGTCCTTTCTATTCCTTTATCAGTTTGCAGTCTCTCAAGAAAGGGAGGATTTTGTAAGGAAACATAAGGTTGTTCAACTATAGGAATTGTAGGAGTTGAATTTATTGTGCTGTCATATAATTATGTAGGAATATATTCCTTTGGAGGGGTATTGTCTTCATCACATGATATCTCATTTTCAAGAATTTTATCCTCTTTGTATTCTTGGATGAAAACAAGAAGTATTTTTATTTTCAAAACTCAACCGGATCTAAGTTGGAAATCATTTAAATCTAGAGGATTTACCATACAATCTTGAAAAAATTTACTGTCAACATTATATATGGGTTGTTGATGTGTTTTATTATTTAGATTAGGGAGCGGTTGTGTAGGTAGTTGATTAGATTTGTGAGGAATTGTGCTAGATGGTTGTGGAAGTGGTTGACTTGAAATTAATTGAGGTTGAAATTGTGGTTGGATGGATTATGGAGGTTGGGGAGAAGAATAATATTGAGGTTGGTATTGAGGGTATGGTTGTTGGAAATCTTGAGAATACTTGGGATTCCTACCATAAGAACCTTTTCATCCTTGTGATTAAGATGGATTTTGTGGTTGTGGTGACCAATTTTACCATGGTGAGGGTGTATTCCAATTACTTTTTGGTTGTGTAATATTGATATTATGCATTGGCATATTCTACAATACATTTTTTCCAATGCTGACAAGGTATTTTGGGAGCAACATAGTAAAATTGTTTAGAAACTTTATGTCAAGGTATTGAAGGGAACTCCTTTGTAGTATGATTTTCTGCACATAAAACACACATTTGAACACTATCAAGAGAAAATTCTTGTAATGCATGATTTTTCCTACATCTAGGGCATAAAATAGACAATGCAACATTTTCAACTTTTTTCTTGTTTTATACTCTTAGATTATCTAGTTGTTAACTAAGATTGCCAAGAATATTAGTTTTAAATTTATCAAAAAAATCACCTAATTCTTCTCTACTTATCAAATTTTCTTACCCTTGACATAACCAAATGCCTTGGATTCTTTCGATATATTTATTTTCCTCTTGCAACGTGTTTGCATAGTTCACAAATATCTTGAAATGAAAATTGAGAAACATCTAATTTACCCATAAGGTTAAGAAGATCAATCCATTCATCCGTTATGGATTTTAATAAGAAAATTTTTAATGTGTCTTCTTCTAAATTGTGAAAATTAGCTATTTTGACATATAGACAAACCTTTCCACCAAATATTCAAGGATATCATCATCAGATTTTTGAGTTATCTTTAAAACTTCATCCTTAAGGTCATGGTTTATGCAATAATATTTGTATTTTTCTAAAAACATTCTTTTCATATCATCCCATGTCCTTATAGAATGTGTTCCTACACCCATGAACCGTTTTAGAGCCCTATATTTTAAAGTAGTATGAACAAATTTCTATTTTTAAGCAGCAAGAAAAGAGTCATATGATCTACACAATACCTCAAACTCAAAAATAAATGATTTTTCATCCTCAATTCTTATCCCATGAAAGTTAGGCAAGATCGATGGAGATATGTTTTTCATGGTAGTAATGGTATCAGTATCTATAATAGGGAATCCAAAAGGATCCTCTTCATGAAAATCTCCATCATCTCCCCTTCCTCCTCTACCACCTCCTCATAGTCTACATCATCCTCCACCAATTATTCGTATTTTCTCTCCATTATGTACTTCTCATTCTTCACCTATCATTGTAGATCTTCAAAGCTAATATAAGGTTCAATGATAGGTTCATCTTCAACTAAATCTTCTTCCTTTGGTTCCTCTATCAATAGTAGTTTAGGAAAATTTTCTTATTCGACTACTTCCTCTTCATTAGGTACCCCTAAGTCTTGTTTGATGATTTGTTCACTTGTTAAACAAATAAATATGAATCCTTCAATTGGAGATGTAGATTCTTCCACCACAACTTCCATAGACGAAGTTAGTAAGTCCATAGATTGAATTTATGACCTGTGCACTTCATGAAGTCTTGTTCTACCTACAAATGATGGAACTATATGGTCTAGCAGAACCAGTTGGTGATGTTGGTATTGAACCATGTCCTCTACTTACAAATATACCCCTAGAATCACGTTCTCTATACATGCATCCTAAATGATTTTAATATGAAGTAATTATGCATCTAAACAATGGATGTAACTATGATGAAATGCAATTTGCGACAATTTTAGTTTATAAATAACCCCACAATTGTGATGTGAAGGTTCTTACCTCTCGTATCACCACTTTTTTTAACATAGTTATGTGAATGAAAATACATTCTAATTTAAAAGTGATCACCAATGTATACTTCCCTGAAAATGACAAAAAAATGTTGGGTAATTTAATTGTTCATTAAATTAATTTGCATTAAATTATCAATCCAAGGTTTGTGAACTTGCAAAGTATACTTTCACTATACATGATAAGTTACAACTTTTAACTAGAAAAAAAACTATTATAATTACAAGATGAAAATCAAACCTACTTATGACAATATCTTTAGTAAGCACGCACACATGTTCTTTCTCATAGAACAAAGTAAATTGTGAAATTCATGACTTGAAAATTAAATGAATTTAAATCAAACTATACTAATGTGAAAGCTCTAAAATAGTGTTCTATTGAAAAAGGAAATGAAATCTTACTCTATTGAACATCAAAAGATAAATTTATTCTATCTGTCTTGGAAAATAAATGTTTTCTATGAAACTTTGAAGTAAATCTATTTTATGATTCTATACTAATTTTAATCCATGAAGCTTGAAGTAAATTTAATCTATGAGACTTGAAATGAATTTTAAACTATCAAACTTTCAAAGCAAAGTTAATATAAAATCTACAAGACATGGAATTGAAATTATTCTAGAAAACAAAAAATCAAAGAGTAATTCAAGTGTAGGAAGCTTTAAGAGATTACTAGTGTGCGCATTGAACCAAAGTCAATCATAACCTATCAAGCATAAATCTAAGTCTAAGATAGAAAAGATAATCAAAGGAAATATTTTTGGTGTTTTTGGTATTCTTATAAAGCACTTGAGTTTGAGGAAAAGTTTTAAGGATAGAAATGTATTTTAAAGTTTAGAAATGTTGGTGAATCTCACTATTACATGATATGAAATTTGTAAAATTTCTAACAATGTTTTTGTAAAAGTATTCAAATTTCTAATAGTTTTATATAGTATCTATATAAATTGTGGCAATTTTTAACGTAAAACAATTTTATACTGTAAAAATTGGGCGAATAATTTTTAGGAAAAAATCTAAATTAACAAGTCATTTTTTTGGAAAAAACATGGAAAATTAGCCCACTTGCGAATATTAGCCCCAAATTTTTCCCTACTAAGTTGACCTATAAAGAACCAAAGGTGAATGAGTAGAATTCTAATTTAAAAATAGAGCGTTGAAATGAAACAGAGAATCTAAATGAAATGAACAAATGAATGAAACAAAATTTAATCTAGTTGCAAAGAATAAAGAAATTAAATCAAAGAAGCAAAAGACATCTATACTATGTCTCACATGTCCTTAGGGGGACCTCCTAATGAGTTTGAGGTGTTTAAAAATTTAGATCACAAGACTTTAATCACCAACCGAATCGCAGATATGCCATGAACAAAGCTTGTATTACTTGAAGTGTAGAAACAAAGCCTTCACAACAAGAAAATGATAATAGTAGCAATTTTGAACTTTATTGTCCCTCACTTCCAGGATGAAGTGTTTTTATAATGTTTACAAAGTTAAGCTTCTTGAGGAATTACTGCCTGAAAACTAGAACTTAAATCAATATCAAAGTTTTGAATCAAAATATAATTTTCACTTCTCATTATTCATTAATGAAGGATTGAATCATGATAATACATTTATTAGCACATCACTAGCTTCAACATGGTCTTTGGGTCTCGCTTGATTTCTTGTCGAACTGATCACTTGAAACTCTATGTAAAACAAGTATACCATAGCCGCATTGACCACAAGTTTTACCATTGAGATACACTTATCATGTTAGCTCCCATTTGTAACCAATAGGTGGACTTCCATAATGATGACATTTCGCACTATTATAATATGCTTTAGTTGTTCTCTAACACGTGAAAACATGTAGAACTTTGGATTTGGCTACGGAAATTCAAGTTAGCTCCAAAAAGTGCACATTTTGGTAGCTATAGTATAGCTTAAACCAATTTCATAAAGAAAACATATATTTTGAGTTGATTATGGATGATTACATTTTCAATGTAACTTGCATGAGTTGAATGACTTTTAATTCATGAATGAGATGGAATGAAGTGAAAATGTCTAACAAAAAGGGTGGAAAAGGGAAAATTGGTTTGTCAAAAGGAGGACAATTTGAAGGTTCAAAAAAATCCATACCATATGAAATGAAAAATTATGATAACGATAATAAATACAATCGCAAAGAAATTTTGAAAATGAGTATGGTATGATAAAAAGGAATTGATTCATATAACATCAAAAGGAACTAGTTCGATTCTGAATGCATATTAACTATATCAATATTTTGCAGACATTTGAATGAATATGCACATTTAATAAAGATGGAGGCATATTATTGTTTGAAAATTTAAAATGATAGATTAGTTTAATTTTTTTATGATAAAGGAGGGAGACAGAAAACCCTGTGCATGACATGGTCGTGGTTTTTTTCCCAAGGTTATATTTCCTCAAAAGCTCCCATGAATGGAAGATTGAAGTAGTTTATAATGAGATTGATGTTTTAACAAATTATATTTAGAAGAATATAATAAATGTATTCATTTATCATGGTTTTAAATGATGATAAAGAACTTAATTATCCCTTAGAGTGTTTAAAGTGCAGCAAAAAATCTCAGTTTGACTTTGCCTTGGTCAAACTAGAGAAAATTCGAATTTCTATTTCAGCAGAAATCTTGGAAGTAGTTAACTGAGGTGACATGGATCTTGTCACTCATTTAACTTATTTAATTAGAGTTAGGGAATGTTGAGTTCAGTTCAATATGTTTAATTGCTAGTTTGTAGCAATCTATTTCAGTTACTTTGAGTCATTGTCTGTTAAACTAGTTTTAACTGTCAGAAGAACTAGCGGAGGTCAAGTTGTGGAAGTGGAACTTCAACCACACTCAGTGATCAACCAATTAACTAATCAATCAACACAAAATAATTTTTTCATGTAGATAATTCTAGTTGCCATGTTGAGATGGAGATTCCAAGGAAGTGTACTATCAGTTGTAGCATATTCCAATGTGTACAGGTGGTGCATGCAATCAAAGGAAGGACCTAAGGAAATTGCACAATTCAATAGTGGAATATTGCTAAATAAGAGGGGCCAATTTCCCAAAGGAACAATGCAATGAAATAGGAGCTTGGAGGGCTTGAAAACTGACTAAGTGTTGGCCAGAGTAAGTCGGTCAAGAAGAGTGATAGACTATACACTTGTAGGGTGTGCTCAAGCTTGAGCAAGCATATGTATTTCATCTATATTCTTTGATTAATGCAATATAGATGGTAAGGGGTTTTGAGAATTTTATTTCCCCTAGATAAAGATATGTGCATGTGTGATGTTTCCTTTTGCATGTTTATTATTTGTGTTCTAAATGGTGAATTAACTTCCGCAGATTAGTAGACCAACTTCAATTAGTAAATTTCATGAGGAATTTTGAATCTACACATTAATTTCTACATGATATCAGAGTTGGAATCATTATACAGTAGATAGTTTGAAGTTTTCATTACAGGAGGTTCAAATTTGAAGATCAATGTTGCAGGTTTTCTTCAGGACTAAGAAAATGGCTTTCAATGGACTCAGGCTCGGGTATGCCTTGGAAGGGTCCTAAAAAATTGTTGCATGGAAGGACCACTTGTAGGCAGTATTGGATGATAATGGGCTGCTAGAATACATCAAGACAAATGTTGCAAAACCCCAAGAATCTGATGCCCATAATATTGCTCAGTGGAAGAAAGATGTGGCTAAGGCAAGGAGAATCATATTGGAGGGAGTACGGGATCATATTGTCTTGAATATCCATAGAAAAGAGACTTTGTTCATGATTTGGAAATCACTGAACAAATTGTTCAAGAATAGTAGTGACCACATGAAGATGGCACTCAAGGACAAGCTTAAAAGTATCAAGATACAAAAGAATGACACAATTATGTTGTATCTGAGTAAGTTTACATAGTTTCGTGATGAACTTAGCGATGTCAGTGTTAATGTCCTTGAAGAAGACTTGGTAGCACTATCTCTTTTGGGCCTTCCCAAGAGTTAGCATAGCTATCAATATTCAGTAAATGGTAGGGAGAAACTACCAAGTTGGGATCACTTATGGTCCAACCTCATACAGGAGGAAATAAGGCGAAATACAGATATGAGAATTCATCCTAGGGTAAGTATGAGGAGAACTGTGCCTTGGATAGAAACACAAAGAAGGGGAAAGGGAATAAATCCTAATCCAAAGAAGAATACAGTTAAGGGGGAAAGAAGAAATACCTATCTAGAATAAAGTGCTTTCACTAGCACGAATTTAACCACTATGCCACGAAGTATCCACACAAGAACACAAGTAAGAAGACCTCAGGAGGAGGAGCAGGTGAAGCCTTGGCTTCACAGTTTTTTCTTGACTTTTTTTCTCATTACATGCATGGCCAACACAGTGATGGGAAGCATGTGGAACCCGGACAACAGTACCTAATTCCATATGATAGGGAATAGAGATTTTTTCAGTGATTTGGAGTAGAAATATCTCCATATGCACATCAAAATAGGGGATGATGGAAGGTACAACATGACCGAGATTGGTAATGTCACCTTTCAAAGGGAGTTAGGCTCTCCTCTAAGACTCAAGGATGTGATGTCTGTTCCAGGTCTAAAGAAAATCTTGCCTCCATTGTAGTTTTGGAAGACTGTGGTTATGATGTGATCTTCATCAACGGAAAGGCATTCCTGAGACACATAGCCATGGGATAGGAGAAGAAGATTGGGATTCATGTGAAGAACCTCTACAAGCTAGATATGGAGGATTGTGATGCATTGAGCACAAAGGCGGAGATGGTGTAGAGCCACAATTTTAGTGAACTTTGCATAGAATACTTGTCCATTTGCATCATGGTGCTTTAAATATCATGCACCATATTACCATAGGCATCCCCAAAGGAGAACTAGAGCATTAGGATACATGAAAAGGGTGTAACTTCGGGAAGTACACAAAATTCACTTTCCATGATCAGACAACAGAGAACATGCATTCCTTGAAAGGAACCACTATGATGTCTGTGGACCTTTCTCAATAGCCTCCACTGCCAGGAACAATTATTTTGTCATTTTTTTTTATAGTTTCTCACGGAAGTTTTGGATCTTCTTCATGTGGAAGAAGGATGAGACTTTCTCCAAATTCTTATAGTTCAAGGCACTAGTGGAGAAAGAAATGGGAAAGAAGGTAAAGTATTTTAGGAGTGAGAATGGAGGTGAGTACGTGTCAAATGAGTTTAAAAAATTTTGTACAAAAGAAAGCATTCAACCAGAGTTGACAACACCCCACAACCCACAACATAACGGGGTGGCTAAGAGGAAGAACCATAGGGTTTTGGGAGCAACACGGGTATCATGATAAAAGCCTACCTCTACACTTATGGGATGAAGCATGTAGCACAACGATATATTTTAAGAATATGAGTCCCCATCAGATTCTTTGCATGATTAAAATGGAGGAGGCTTTCTCAGGGAGGAAGTTAGATGTGTCGCACATCAGGATTTTTGAAGCCTTTGTTTACTGCCATGTCTCAAAATAATCAAGGAAGAAGCTAGAGATAACAATAGAATTGGGCATATTTGTAGATTTCACAGAAACTCCCCACAACTACTATGTGTATTTTCCATCCCTCAGAATGACACTTATGTAAAGGGATGTAACATTTGATGAAGAAAAATCCATGTGGTGCTCTCTTGAGAGGGAGCTTCCGATCCTACTAGAGGAGGAGCTTTTAGCTCCAAAGGAGGAGCCTTAGGTTGTTGTGGAGCAGCCACAAGCTGAGGAGCAGTTAGTGGAGACAACCACTCAAGTAGAAACATCTAGAGAAGGTACGAAAAAAACCAACGAAGCTGAGAGACTTGTGTAGGATGTGAGGGAAAATGTGGGTGCTCCTTCAAATTAGCACAGCTAAAGAAGGTCACGAGATCGGTACACAAGCTACATGGCTCTAATGACTAAGCTAGTACAAATTGAGCCATCCTTTTTTGAGTAAGCAGTAGAGAAACTAGTATGGGTTGAGCCAATGGTGGAGGAGTATGAATGTATTCTAAAGAAAATTGTTTGGGAAGTGGTCCCAAGACCAACAGAGAAAGCAGTTGTGGGTTCAATATGGATCTTCTAGGAAGTAGGTAGTAGATGGAAGCATAGAAAAGTTCAAGGTGAGATTTGTGGCCAAAGGGTACTCTCAGGTTGAGGGGATTGAATACGAGGAGACATTTTCTCCAATAGCAAGGTACTCATCCATCAGATCAATCCTTTCTCTGGTTACACAGATGGGGTAGAAGATCCACCAGATAGGTGTGAAAACAAAATTCCTTAGTGGAGTTATTGAGGAGTAGGTGTATATCAAGCAACCAGAGGGATTAAAGAATTTAGATCAAGAGTCTCATGTGTGCAGACTTAGGAGAACATTGTATGGTCTCAAGCAATAACCTCGTGCTTGGTACACTAGGATCAATATCTGTCTCACTGGTCTAGGATTCACCAAAACTGAAGTGGATGAAAACCTCTATCAAATTTTTGTAGAAGGTAAATTTTTAATTATTTTTTTTATATTTTGATGATTTGATTTTGACTGGTGATGAGAAACTGATTATAACTTGTAAGGAGGACCTTACAAGAGAGTTTGAGATGAAGGACATGGGCCTCATGCGCTACTTTCTCAGATTGGAAGTATGGAAATGTGATGGGGAACTATTTTTCTCTCAAGGCAAGTATGCCAATGATATACTTCATAGGTTCCACATGGACAGGTTGAAACCCATGGAGACTCCTCTACCGACCAACTAGAGGAAAGATAATGCCTCTTAGGTGAGGAAGTGGATGCGACTATTTACTAAAATTTGGTGGGTTCACTCATTTATCTTGTGAACATATGACCATATATGTGCTTTACAGTCAACCAAATGAGCCAATATATGGTTAGGCCAACCAAACTATTTTGGAGGGAAGCTAAGCATGTTATACGCTACCTCAAAGGTACTACCCAGTTCAAAATTTGGTATAGAAAGACAAAGGGAGTGAAGTTGTGTGGCTTCACTGATGTAGATTGGGAAGGGTGTCCATTAGATCGGAAGAGTACATCAGGTGGAATTTTCAGTGTTGGGTCTACAGCAGTTTCTTGGTACAATAGGAAGTGAATATTTGTGGCACTCAGCTCAGAAAAAGAAAATACATGGTTGCAAATGAAACAACATGTGTGGCAATATGGATAAGAAAGATACTTGTTGTCTTGTTTGGTAAAACGATGGATCTAGCTGTGATTTACTGTGATAATCAATGTTGCATCAAACTCTTTGAAAATATCATTTTTCACGACCAATCCAAGCATATTGATATCCGGTATCACCATCTATGGGATTGTGGTATGAGAAGATTTTGTTGTTGCAGTACATTCTGACAAAGGAACAAGATGCTAATATTTTGACAAAGGCCTTATCAAGAGGGAAGTTCAAGTTTCAAAAGTGCAGGATAGGGGTGGTTGATAATCCCTTTCTTGCTGAGAGGGAGTGTTGAAAATGCAGCAATAAAATCTAAGTTTGACTTTGCCTTTGTCAAACTAGAGAAAATTCGAATTTATGTTTCAGCAGAAATCTTAGAGGTAGTTAACTAAGGTGACATGACTCTAGTACTCACTTAACTCAATTAATTCTATTTTTGAAATCTTGATTTGAGTTCAGTATGTTTTATTTCTAATTTGTAGCAAAGTTATTTTAGTTAATTTGAGTTATTGTCAGTTAAACTAGTTCTAACTTCCAGACAAACTAGTGGAGGTCAAGTTGTGGAAGTGGAACTTCAACCACACTTAGTGATCAACCAATTAAGTGATCAATCAACATAAAATAATTGTTGCATGCAGAGAATTTGATTTTCCTAGTTGAGATGGAGATTCTAAGGCGGTGTATTATTAGTTGTATCATATTCTGATGTGTACAGGTGGTGCGTGCAGCTAGAGGAAGGACTTAAGAGAATTGCGCAATTCAACAGTGGAAAGTTCCTAAATAATAGGGGCCAATTTGATAGAGGAAAAGAACAATGAAATAGGAGATTGTAGGGCTTTAAAATTGGTTAAGTTTTGGCCAAAGTCAATCAGTCAAGCAGAGGAATAGACTATAAACTTGTAGGGAATGCTCAAGATTGAGCAAGCATATGTATTCATCTTTATTCTCTGATTAATGCAATATAGATAGTAAGGGATCTTGAGAAGTTTCTTTCCCATAGATAAATCTCTATGCATGTGTGATGTTTCCTCTTTCATGTCTATGGTTTGTGTTCTATATGGTGAATTAACTTCTACAAATCAATAGAGTAGCTTCATGTCTTGTGATTTAATTTCTACATGGATTTAGTAACGATGCAAGGGTCATGAAAACAAATATAGCATACATAACAACATCACTAAAGCATGACAAAAGGGAATATGGGTTTATAAAACCCATGCAATTCAATTTTTTGTATTAAAACATAGGTAAGGAAAAATTATTCTCATACCACAATTGGTCACATAAAGAGAGCATTGAACAAATTACGACCATGTGACATATGCCCAAGCATTTATTCAAAGGGCATTGCACCATAATGCATAGGGTTTTATGACCAAAGATCCAAAAAAATAGATTTTGAAGCTATACACAAAGACTCTAGATAGTGAACCAGACTTCATTGTTATATAGCATAGGGAAATCCTTTTTTTCTTTAATACTCATTAAGACTGAAACATTAACAACTACTCTTTAGTTTGAAAATAACTATACAAATGAAAATTCAAACAAGAATGGGAACATGGCTCATGCAGGAAGAATACTTGGATAGTGTCCAATTTGTTGACGAAAGAAAAGAATTTTAAAAGAATACTTGGTAATTAATCATGTTTGGGGAGAAATTTTTAATTCCCCAACTACAAAATTCAAACTTCTCACTTCATTTCCCTAATCGAGAATGGAATTTTGCCAAGTTTTTCTTGTAGAGTGACTTAATTTGCATAGATGAAAGAACGGGAACTTTTTGAAGCTCACAAATCAAGTGAAAAGGCCAAGGTTATGGTCATAGTGGTGAGTAAATGTTGCATTAAAACTTAGAGTAGAAAGGTGGCATGAAAAACAACAAGTCAAAACTTAAAGTAAAACTTGTCATGCAAAGTCATTGAGCTAATCAAACATGAACTAATACAAATTTTCCAAAGTGAGAAGGATTCATGTTAGAGAAGGATGAGTCGACAATATGGTAAATTGGTTAGGTTGCAGTGTCGTTAAAGAGGAGGAGAACATTAACTACATAATTTGTGTTATGATTAAAGAGTTGGGTATGGAGGATGAGTCACCATAATGTAATGTGTGAGTAGCTCAAATGGACCAATAAAACTATCAAGAGAAAAACCCACGTCGGCTTCCAAATCATTCTTCATAGTTTTGATCAAGGTTAATTCTGAAATGACATATCATATCAACCATAATAAATCCATGCCAAATATTATGGTTAGAAGTTTCCTATTAAATACCAATCACCTTAATTAGACCGCATACAACTATCACCCATTGTTAACTCATTTAGTGATGCAAACCCAATTTTAGATTTTATGGAATTTGAATTCAATATATACACTTGGCGATGCCACAACATATCCCCAAACTTGATCATAATATATAGCCTAACACACACCATAGTTCATGCTACATACCATTAAAATTATAATTTATGCCTCTTTATAATTTCTAGTAGTGGTCTCTTTGTGTGTGTGTGTGTGTCATGCATCATTATGCCAAGAGGCACATTATATAGCCCAGTAAGAGGGTGATGTGTAAGTATGTCATGTCCAATAAAATAAAATAAAAAATGAATGTCGGACCTAAACAAAAACTAAAATAACCATATAGGTATAAAAAATAAAAATAAAAATAAAAAGGTATTTTAGAATTATCTCGTAGGTTTAACTGTTTTTTTATCATATATGTTGAATTTGAATGGATCATAAATTTACCTTCAACAAAAAAATTTACCATGTTAAAATTCCAAATTGAGTAAAATTTTAAACATCTTTACTCTTTACTAAAGTCAATACCATTTCTTAAATCAAAGGAAACAGGTTAACTCAACCCAAAGAATCGAAAATCTCGTTCCAAAATATTTTAATATTTCTTTTAATTAAATATTTGTAAAATGAATCTTTAAAAGGAAAAACCATATCCTATT
>APFE031464769.1:0-16662 GCA_000404065.3 Pinus taeda | reverse complement strand
CACTGCTAATTTCTGACACGCTGTCCACCAACTACTGTGCTGCTGCTGCAACTGTACTGTTGCCTTTGACACTGCCACTGCCAATGCTGCATCTGTACTACAACTCCCTCTCAAATGTTGCATCTACTATGCTGCTAGCACTACCACTGCTAACACTGCATCCGTATTACAACTCAATCGCTGAGAGAAGCAACTCAAAACACCCAAAACTGGATAAGTATCCCGTGGATACACCTCAATGTTGAAAGCCTGACTGCTGCTACTCCCACGCTGTCTTTTGAAGGCACTACGCTGCTGGAGCTCTGCATTGTGCCTCCATGCACTGTTGTCTCTCTACTCTGTGCTGCTCAAGTTCTGGCGCTGCTAACTACTGCATCTGTCGCTCCAACACTCCATCGCACCAACTGAAAACTCCTCCATCCCGCTACTACGAATCATGGGTTCCTATAGCAAGGTGATGATCCAAGAGGTGGGCTCCTCAAAGATCCTGCCCATTTGTAGCTCTATCGAACCATAGTTCTATATCAGCCCACCTCCCTCCTGGAGGTATCTTCGTTGTCATGGCGAACTCCTCCTCTTATTCGATCTTTGTGGCTGCAACCTTAGGATCGCGATTCTCATCCTTGCCCTTTTTCTTCAAGGGAGATTGGGATGCATAGTGGCCCATCTCGCCACATCTGAAACACTTCACCTTGGAGGCGTCCTTGTTTTGTCTCTATTGCCCCTGCTGCCCCTTCGATGCAAGGGTTGCATTATCCTCCTCCTCTACTTTGGGCTTCGACCCACTGCTACTGCTGCTTTCGTTAAGTTTGACCTTGACCAAGTCTCTCCTCAGCTCTTGTTGTTTTAGAGTTGGCCACATCCCATCCCAATTAGGCAATGTTGCTTTGTTGAGGATACTCTGGACAAAGAGTTGCCACTCAACCAAGACAGAATTTAAGGCCAGTCTCACTAACTTCGAATCCTAAGGTGTATGTTCCACAACCAACAACTCATCACGGATCTCCTTCAGCTTTGTGAGGAATGGATCCACACGTTCTCCCTTCTGCATTTGCACAGATCTCAACTTCTGTTCCAAGTACATCTTCTGTTGCTCAGAAGATCCCGATACAATGTGGCCAAAGCGTCCCACATCTCCTTAGCAATTGCTCTGCTAGCAACGTGGCACACCACGTGATCCTTGACTCCATCCAGGATCATCCTCTTGGCCTTTTCCATTTCAGCTCTATGATTTGCATCCACAGGGATAGCGACCACACTATCAACATACATCTTAAGGGCATGCTCATCTAGAAGGACCGACGTTCTACCCTTCCAGATGACGTGGTTGGAAGCTCCGACCAACCTGTGCTAATCCCTCAAGCTACTGAATGCCATATCCTCCAAAAATGGTTGAACAAATCCCTCTTTTTCCTTACTGCATAGCTTCTAGGTTGGCTTATGCACTCCGTGATGGAGCTTGTAAGTCTGCTGCTCCTCTACTGCTCAACAAATGAGAAAGACCGATTTCCTCGGTAAGAAATCACTGAGGAAGTATTCCCTCACTATGCGATCTGCTTCCTTCTTTCGACAACTTTTCTGCTTAGCACTCGGCTTGCAGAAAACTGCGTCCCTCTAGCTCTGCGTGGTTCCCTCTGCCTTGGCAAATTCTCGATCCGACAGTCTTACCTCTTTGTTAGCTTACTCAGAGAGAGACACCACGAAAATATAGCCCTCTTGGCTAGAACTGCGCAATCCCTCATGGGATTCAAACCGCTGCGTGCTACAGCGAGTTGGCCCTTGCTTCAGTGCTAGATCTGCGCTTCCTGTTTCACATCAACAACTCCGATACCATGTGAAAATTCCTAGATCTAACAATCTCAGGAATCCTACTGCAACCCACTGAATCTACTTCACCTGGATCGTAAATTACATTACAAACTTATTTCAGATTTCTTCTTGAAACATTGAAGTAAATTACTGAAGCAACCTACACCAAATTAAATATGATTCTGAAACATATAAACTGAGCAAGGAAATACAAACACATAGGACACCATTCTTTTTGGACAAATGTCCTCGGAAAAACCCAACGTGGGAAAACCAGTGCAACGGTGAGGGTTTTATTTTATTATGTAGCAGTGAAATCTGAGTACATCTATGGATGCCCAACTAGCAATCCAAACAACAAGAAAATCTGGCAGAGATATTCCCTAAGCCAACCCCGACACTCATGTTGCCCACACTCGCGTTCCTGCACTCGCGCATTCCTACACTCGCGTTTCTGTACTTTCGAGTTGTTGCACTCGCGCGTTCCTGCACTGGGAATAACTCAGCCTCTTACCACTGCCTCTTCGGATCTGGAAATCTTTCTCCGGATCATTGTTTTTGTCCCTCTATTGCAAAAGATCTCTTTAATCATAATTTCCTCCTGAGAACTTCTTACTTCAGAAATTTTATCTCTTGATCTCTCTATTTATATTCCAAATGACCCTCAAGCCCCTTCTTATATCTTCCTGTTGGACAACCAACGACCTATGCTAGTTGCTAATGAAAGGCTCAGATCATTTTGACTTGATATCTGTCTTTATCTAAAAGATTCACCCCCAATTAGATTAATACCCATTAATATTTTAATTTTCTTAAGTTTAGACTTAGAAACTCCATTAAAAATATTAATTATTTTAATATAATAGTCTCTGGGTTGAATTTCCCTAAACGGTTTTTGGGTTCTTTAGAATGCATGTGTCTAAGCCTCCTTGCAAAATTTGAGGCCTAGAACACATTCGATGCTACCACAAATCAACATACCTTTGTTTTTCGACACGGCTAATCGGAAGACATTTTTCCTCCAGTTTAAACCCCCAAAGCTAGGGTGGAATTTATTGTCGAATTATTAGGTGAGTCCTAGTGTTTTTAGTCGAGTCTGATGTAAAAGTGGTTTGGAAATAATTTAAGTTAATTGGCTAAATTATTTTATTACAAATCACTTGTTTTACTAGATCATATTGTGTCGCAGATGGGTTCAGGGTTATGTGTTTTGAGGGTCTAAGACGAATGTGTATTTCTTCTTCGAGTCTTGTAAATGAAAAATCATATGTATTAGAGGGTTGGAAAAATAATTAATCCCCTCATGTGTAAACTAATTAATTTTTATGGCAAAATAAAATTAAATCCTAAGCTAGAAAATTAATTAATTAGAGTCAAGTTAAATTGTCTTAGGATAATAAATTCTTCAAATGGAAAAATTCGTGGGTCTAAAAATAGTTAAATTTTAAAGGTCCTCCACCAAGGGAATATTGTATATTTCAAGAAAATTTGGACCCTTGGTCTTTGATGGTTAAGTTAAAGTCAAATTTTTGCGGAAAATAATTGATTTTGAGCTAATTGAAATGAAATTAAATGATAAATTCGAAAATTTTCCTCAAAAATAAAAGTCAAGGGTCAAGATTAAATGATCTTGAAGTGTTTATCAATGGCCAAGATTATTTTGATAAAGATCAAAGAAACTAGCCATTATTTTTCCATTTGGAGGATTTATCTATAAATTAGAGAGTCAGTTGAGTCTATAGTCATATTGATCTCTGGCTAGAAATGCTGCTGAATCATTTTGTAAACTCTTGTCCCGCTGGGAACTATTTTTTCTACTATAATAAAAGACTTTGGGGTGCAACTTGAGGTGTTCTTGTCACTGATCTATGGTATGTATTGACTACAGGCTTCCTATGTGGTGCTTTATATTATTATTTTGAGATAATACATAGTGTGCAAGTACTTAATCCTTGGTCTCCAAGTTCACAAATTGTGGGCAAGGGTTACTTTGTTTGGATCTCTAGTTTTTATATGGTGGATTGAATCTTCGCTTGGGCTATAGTAAGCATTAATTTTTCTAAAACAGTTGAGCCATTCTTTCAAGGAAAAAAATGTCATAAAATTTATTTTCTCAAAATCTATTTTAAAAACCCATGAATATTTTGTAATTTGAATTGTAAATTATTTTTCTAACTTGGGCTAGGGTTTTTAGATTCATTTTGTATAGATTTGGAGTTTGGGTGTTGTAAATATTATTTTTGCAAGTTAAATCAAGGAGTGAAGTGGAATAACAACTAGATCTAGGCCGTTGAGGATAAGATCTAGTCTCTTGGAATTTTTTTGCAGGTTTTCCATGGAAAAATTTTGGAAAAATCAAAGATTCTGAAGCATACATTTTTTTAGCAAGGGTTTCAACTCTTTCGGGACTTCTAGGCCCGGATCTGCCTTTCTAGGCCTCAACGTCAGCTTCCCTCCCTTCAACGTCTTGGTTTAGGGCCTTGTTTTGGCCTTATTGTGGGGTTTTGAGGCTTCAACCCCCCTCCCTTCCTTCTCGACCTTCTGTGTCCTTCGTGAGGCCTCCTCAGTCCTCTCCGTCCTCTCGGTCTTCTAACCTCGGCCTCCCATCCTCCTCCTCTCTACCTCGGCCTCCCTCCTTGGCCCTCCTTCTCTCTTTCCCTAAGCCACAACCCTCTAAGGGCTCACGGCTCGCTCTCCTTAGCCTTTAGGCCATAGGCCAGAGGCTGTAGGCCTCCATACTTCTTTTTTGCCAAACGTTAGCCTCATTAGGCATAGCGTTCGCCCTTTGAGGCCTTATTCTTCATCCTTGTCTCCCGATCTATCATCTTAGCCCTTTTGTCCTGACAAATTTGTCTCCCTTAGCCTTGTTCTCCAATTCTTAACCTCTTTTGCCCCAAAATTGAACCGAAACCCTACACTGAAGTTTTAAAGATAAATACTTGGAGGTTTTCTAGACTTAACGTCTCAAAATTATTATTTTTCAAGCTGCAAAGTGATCCCAAAGTTTCAACCATTTTCAACACTGGGATTTTCAAGTTTTTGTGCCTAGGGTTTTATGTCTAACCCTTGTTTTCTGCAGTTTTATTACAACAAGCAAATTACTAATAGTTAGGCACTAAAATCACAAACTAAATGGTCAAAGTCATTTAAAATTGCAAAATCTTCATTTTCACAAATTTTGGCCTCTTGGATATTTGAGTTTTGGCCTGGATCTAACATTTAAGCTTGCTGGATTTTTTTGGATAACTGAAATTGTCTGGAGATCTGAAATTTCTGAATCAAATACTTAATAAAGGCCAAAAACTGAAATTTTCAAATTTCGGAAATTTTTTCTAATTTCGGAAATATTGAGCATCATCTTAAGTTTGATTAGTTTTCTGATTTGTGGTTAACACTTTGCGGTTTTGAAAATTGCTGAATCAAACTCTCCAAAAACCCTAAAATTGAAATTTTCAAGTTCTAGTGTATTTTGCTATTTTTGGGCACATTGGCCATCTATTTTTGGTAGTGTTATCTCATTGATTTGTCTTTATTTACTGCTGCAAGTTAAGAAATCAGATCTGAAATTTTACTAAATACATCATCTTAAAGTGATCTAAACGAACTGAATTACATTTGCGTATCATTAGAATTTCGGTGTTTTATGTGTTGGACAAGTTTCATCATTTGAAGTGGTTTATGCAATGCTGTTACAACATTGATAAGATCTGAATTTTTTGAAGTAATAATGCTGGTATAAACTATCATAAATATTTGATAAACATCTTGATTGACTATTTTAAGCATTTGGCAACTTGGGTTACTTGGTATCTTATGGAATATTGTTGAAGTTTACACTTGTATCTCCAAGCATTTTATCTTGTCTAAGATTGCAATTCACATTTGTTAAGTATTCTTAAAAAGATTCCTATTAAGTACTTAAACAACTTAAGAGAATCTTAACTCAAGATTAATCTCACTCATAATCTCTTGCACAAACATACTAGATTTAGATTTGCAGTAAACACTTACATCCTAGCATAAGCTAGGTTGATAGAGACATAGGACAATCCTTCTTATCTAGCTTGAGGGGCCTCGACAACTCTTCGGTGGTTATCACAGTGACCTTGCAGTTGTCAGAGCCACAGCCTCTACAGTGTCAAAGGCATCGGGTGATAGGAGCACAACATAAGGTATCGTTAATCAGGGCCTAGCTTGCTTCCTGTTGGCCTCCTTCCCACAACCTACCTTGGAGTCCAACTTCAAAATAGTTAAGGGAAGGTTACACTTAGACTAGGCATTTAACTAAAATTTACCAAAATCACTGCATCTCACATAGGTCCTAGGATTTGCATATCATATAGGTTAGTCAATCATTCAAGCAGCGGGTGTCCATCTGGTCATTTGGTTCCATTTTATAAGAAACAAAAATTTGTGACTCCATTAAGGTACTGGTCTCATAATAGAAAATCTAATCTAATCAATAAATCTTGCTTAATTTCAACCAAGTGGCTAGGGCGCTCATCCATGTCTCCCAAGTAAGTTCGTTTTCAACTTGTTTTTCTTTGCTTCATTCCATAGGGACTAGCCCCCATAGCCTATTGTTGGGAGACAACTAGAACGGAGTGGGCGAGGATCGGAGTGATAACCCCCGTTCTGAGCATTGTCGCGGTGCCTGTACAATCCGGACGACAATATTTTTTTTGCACCGTTGCCAGGGACAAGTTTGTGTTGTTTTCGGGGTTAACGACATTCTCATTATTGATCTCTCATTTTTTCATTTAGCTCATCAAGCGGCACCACATTTTTTGGCGTCGTTGCCAGGGACAAGTTTAATTTGCTCTCGATGCTTCAATGACAATATTCATAATCTTCTAATCCATTTTCGTCTCCTTAATCCATCAAGCACCACATTTTCTAGCGCTTTGATATCTCACTAGTCTTCTTAGCACTTTGTTCACTCTTCTGTTTGCACCTTAGCACCTGGACATTTGGGTTAGTTTCTTGTTTGAGTGGCGACTCCACTGATTCATCCATTCACAAGAAGACTTTCATTAGAAAGAATTCTGGTAGCTTGGTTAACCTCGTCCTCGGAGCTCGTTTAAATAAATTACATTCTAGAAAACATTCATTTTTCTTTGATAGAAAGCCCTCCCTGATATCCATCTGCTTCTCTCTAACTAACTTTTTGGTTTCCACTTTTTGGATTTTAGAGTTGGATTCATGTTCAAGTGGCGACTCCACTTCTTTCATTTCTTACAAGAGTTCTTGTTAGAAGCTCACTTCTTGTGGATCCCTTGCTTTTCTTGAACAAATATTTCTCTCTGACATCCATTAGCCCCTTTTCCCCCTAAAGAAGGTCATCATGGATGACTTGTTTGCCCCGTTGCATTTTACTAACATTCCTCATGATATTCCGGAAATGGCTATGAGTAAATTGCCTTCTTTCACAGGTAATGATGCAATCACTGCAACAGAGCACATCCAAAGGTTTAGACTTTGTTTGGAAAGGTATGCTCATTCCACTGCATACAATCACGAAGACATCAAGATGCAACTCTTTGTCCTTTCCTTGGAAGGAGATGCTAGGAATTGGTTTTGTGATTTTCCTGACAATTGTTGTAACTCCTTACAAGCCATCATCATTGCTTTTAAAAACAAATATGAAAATCAAGGGGGTTCGCCTTGTGCCTCTAATACTATAAAGAAGGATGAAGGTGACCCTGTAAAGGACCCAAATATCGAAGAAAGATTTCAAGAAAATGAACCACATCAAAATGATCCTTATTGCAGACCTTGTAACCTCTTTCATGATGAATCCACTTGTGCCTTTGCAATCAGAATACGAGATAGTAGAAAGGTAAGAACAAGTAATCAAGGGTATCTTATCAGGGAATCAACTCAAAGGATTAGAGACATGCAATCTAGTCAAGCTCTGTTAGTGAGATCTATGGAGTTTAATCAAGAGAAATCATTAGGAGATCACTCCAAGGAAATGAAATCCTTGCACATCAGGTGGATGGCTATTGAGAAAAGACATGTTGAAGAGCTAAGTTCCATAAAGGAAAATCATAAGAAAGAAATAAGCTCTATTCAGGATAGGGAAACCAATCTTTAGAACATAATATTAGTCATAAAAGAGCAACATGCTAAGGATCTGAAAACCGTGGAAATTAATCATTCTAAATAGATGGCCACCATGCAAAGTTATCTGGTCACCATGGAAACAAATCATAAGGAAGAAATTGATTTTATTCATGCAAATCATAATAAAGTGATAAGGGACATGGAAATCCATTTACAAAGCTGGTTATCAGCTATGGAAGAAAAACATTAGGAAGAGCTAAAAGTCATGAAAAGTAATCACTCCAATTAGGTAACCACCATTCAAAAGAATTGTGCTCAAGAGATGTCCAACCTGCAGGATCATTTGATTTCCATAAAAGAAGATAGTGACAAAGTAATAAAGGATATGGAAGCTAGTCAAATTTGTCTTCAAAATAGATAATTGACCATGGCGGAAAGCCATGCCAAAGAGATCAATGCTATAAAGGTTGAACACTCTAACCAAATGAATGCCATCAGAATTGAAAAGACCAGTCTTCAGAATACGCTGCAAATGATGGAAAAGATACAGGTTCTGGGACTTCAACTTAGACCAAAGGATCTAGGAGGGAAGCACGAGGGGTTTTTCACGACTCAAGTCTCCTAGTCTGCCAAAGCACTTCTCACCTCATTGCGAGAAGGTCACTTGCCCCATTCAAGACAAGTCAACTGGAAATGCCATGGTTGAAAAGGAAAATTGGAAAAACCAAGCTTATGTGTCACCTTTGACAAAGTATATTCAGAATAAGGTTGGACATATTTCAGGCTCTTCAGAGCTTTTGTCCAAGCATATTCAAGATCAAGACAAGAAATCTACAGTGGTTTCGTTATTGACATCATAGCCTACCCGAAAGAAAAGTAAAAGGCAGAGGAAGAGAAGGAAGAAGTTTGATGCATCTAATGACCAAGAGAAGCTCGCTATTCAGATAAGTCAAAGTCCTACCATTTTTAGAATTTAGCATGGCACATCTGAAAAACATCCCACAGACTTGCCAAAGAGTCAACAGACGCTCAATATGCATTATGTTGATGACATCTATTGCCATGGGCATCGTTTTGTATAGTATCTCTAACCCTATTCCCTTTTTATTTCATGTGATTAGGTAGTTTATTTCACACATTTATATTATGTCTTTTATATTTCAGTTTGTTAGAGTAGATTTTCTATTCCAACGGTATTTTCTATATATGCATGATAATTTCGATGTTGAATTTATATCTATTTGATGGACATTTGTTTCCTTGGATGCATGATTTTGGGATTCTCACGTTACCTCTTGGAAGAAACATGTCGCCATATGGACTAGATGTTGCACTCAAATTGTTAAAGTTCCAGGGAAGTGTAAGTACCAACTTTTTGCAACAAGGGGTGGATCACATATCAATAGTCCATGTGTCATGGTCATCCCATTCTGCAAGTTATGTATTGTAAATGATTTTAGTAAAACCTTGAGTCTATGTAACAACCTAGGTAAGCCTATAATTTGATGACGAATTCCATCCTAGGAGGTTTTCTAACCTTATTGATTACCTGTGTTTTTCGACACGGCTAATTAGAAGAGTTTTTTCCATCCAACCTAAACCCCCAAAGCCAGGGTAACATTTATTGTCGAATTATTAGGCGAGTCCTAATGCTTTTAGTCAAGTCTGATGTAAAAGTGGTTTGAGAACAATTTAAGTTAATTGGCTAAATTATTTTATTATAAATTACTTGGTTTACTAGATCATATTGTGTCGTAGATGGGTTTAGGGTTGTGTGCCTTGAGGGTCTAAAATGAATGTGTATTCCCTTTTTGAGTCTTATAAATAAAAAATCATATGTATTAGAGGGTTGGAAAAATAATTAATCCCTTCGTGTAAATTAATTAATTTTTTTAGCAAAATAAAATTAAATCCTAAGTCATAAAATTAATTAATTAGAGTCAAGTTAAATTGTCTTAGGAAAAAAATTCTCCAAATGGGAAAATTTGTGGGTCTTAAAAGAGTCAATTTTTAAAGGTCCTCCACCAAGGAAATATTGTATATTTGAAGAAAATTTTGACCCTTGGTCCTTGGTAGTTAAAGTCAAAGGCATATTTTTGAGGAAATTACTTCAAAATAATTAAATTTGAGTTAATTGAAATGAAATTAAATGATAAATTCGAAAATTCCTCAAAATAAAAAATCAAGGGCCAAGATTAAAAGATCTTGAAGTATTTATCAATGACGAAGAATATTTTTAACAAGGATCAAAGAAGCTAGCTGTTATTTTAACATATGGAGGATTTATCTATAAATTAGAGAGTCAGTTGAGTCTCTAGTCATCTTGATCTCTGGCTAGAAATGCTGTTGAAGCTTTTTGTAAACTATTGCCCTGCAGAGAACTATTTTTACTACATAATAAAAGACTTTGGGCTGCAACTCGAGGTGTTCTTGTCGCTGCTTTGTGGTATGTATTGACTACGGGCTTCCTATGTGGTGCTTTATATTATTATTTTGAGATGATACAAAGTGTGTGCAAGTACTCAATCCTTGGTCTCCAAGTTCATAGACTGTGGGCAAGGGTTATTTTGCTTGGATCTCTAGTTTTTATATGGTGGATTGAATCTTCGCTTGGGCTAAGTGAAAATTAATTTTTCTAAAGCGTTTTAGCCATTCTTTCAAGGAAAGAAATGTCACAAAATTTATTTTCTCAAACTCAATTTTAAAAAGCCATGTATATTTTGTAAATAAATTTTCTAATTTAAAATGTAAATTATTTTTCTAACTTTGGTTGGGGTTTTTAGATTCATTTTGTATATACTTGGGGTTTGGGTGTTGTAAATTTTATTTTTGCAGGTTAGATCAAGAAGTCAAGTGGAAGAAGAGCTAGATTTAGGCCCTTGAGGGGAAGATTTAGTCTCTTGGAATTTTTTTGTAGTTTTCCCACGGAAAAATTTTAGAAAAATCAAAGGGAGTTGAAGCATAATTTTTTTTAGCAAGAATTTCAACATTTTCAGGACTTCTAGGCCTGGATTTGCCTTTTTAGGCCTCAATGTTAGCCTCCCTCCCTTTAACATCTTAGGTTAGGGCCTTCTTTTGGCATTATTGTGTAGTTTTAAGGCTTTAAACTCCCTCCTCCCTTCTTTCTTGGCCTTTCGTCTCCTCCGTGAGGCCTCCTCGACCCTCTCCCTCCTCTCGGCCTCCCATCCTCCTCTCTCCCTTGATCTCCCTCCTCAGCCCTCCTTGTTAAAATTGGCAACTGGGGCCAAACTTCGTGTGGGTCATATTATTCATGGCTGATAATATTTTTATTAGATTCCTTTCGTCGAGAGGTGTAAGATTGATATAAAGATCATCCGATTCCGATAAGTATTCATGGAGATATGAATTTATTTTGATTATGGAATTATTATCAAGCCGACCTACAACTCATGTAGGCTCAGAATCCCAACAGTCACATCTATTCAAACCTCATCATTTGTGTATAAACATAAGAGGACTTTTCCTCATTTGCACTCACTCATCTCATCACATCTCTCTCTCTCTATCTACTACGCAGAAAAGAGTCTCTTCTCTACTGCGTAGAAAAGGGTCTCTCTCTCACACATGTGAAGCCGGAAGCTACTGAAACTGAGGCTGCAACTGCAGAAGTAAAGTTTGACTTGTGTGGACCAGAAGATCTCCTCATCTGAACTGCGCTGTAGGTTCATTTGAACCTCCTCTGAAAGCTGCAACTTTTGGTGGTGGAATCAAGTTAATCCGATGGACAGTTTGCAAGATATTGACTGCCCTAGTTTGAAGGAAGCTGCTGAAACTGAAGCTGCAACTACAGAAGTAAAGTTTGACCTGCGTGGACCAAAAGATCTCCTCATTTAAACTGCATTGTAGGTTCATCTGAACCTCCTCTGAAAGCCGCAACTTTTGGTGGTGAAATCAAGTTAATCCGATGGATGGTTTGCAAGATATCGACTGCCCTAGTTTGAAGGAAGCTGCTGAAACTGAAGATGCAACTGTAGAAGTGAAGTTTGACCTGCGTTGACCAGAAGATCTCCTCATCTGAACTGCGTTGTAGGTTCATTTGAACCTCCTCTGGAAGCCACAACTTTTGGTGGTGGAATCAAGCCAATCTGACAGTCGGTTTGTGAGATATCCTCTGCCCTAGTTTGATAATGAAGCCGCTAATGCTGATGCTGTTGATCTAGGGTGTGCTACCACTGATATAAATAAGGATTATTGTACTATTTCTTTCTGCTGAATTATTGAAGATAAAAGAAGATTTGACCAAAGGATTTCCCCACACATTGTGGGGTTTGTCCCTGGCTAGTCGCCACATCTTGTGTCTCTTGTCTTGGCTTGTTTTCTATTGATCGTTTAATGTTCTATCTGCACTTTACTTTATGTACATGTGATTGCTAATTTGTGAAATATAATAAGAAAAAGAAGTAAACTGTTATAAGCATAGAACATACCATAACTTAACATGGAATTAGAGTTGAGGTGAAGACAAAGCCTGAGCAAGAGCAAGAGCAATTAGCGAAGAGAAGATTGGCAAGGCTATGCTAAAAGAACTATGGGGTCCTCATCACTCTTTCCTGCCGATGACAAGCTCCGTGAGAAAGTTGACTATCACGGATGGAAGATGTCTATCGATCTAACTCTAGAAGATCAAGGAGTGCTTGACCATGTAAGAGACAAATATTGTTGAGCCTCCATCAAATGCATCCACTGCTTCCTGGAACAAATGGAAAAATGGAGAAGTCAAAACAAAGAAGATCATCCGGGACTCTATCGACAAGCACTTGGTGGCCTACATCTCTGAACTAGACACCTCCAAGGAAATCTACCATAGACTGGTGAGTATATTTAAAGTTAATGATGCAAATCAAGTTTTGTTTCTTAGAAATAAACTGAGGGAAATCAAGAAGGGTAAAGATGAGAGTATGCAAACATACTTCTTAAGAATCACTAAGATCAAGAACGATCTCCTATCTATTGGGGAGATTATTACTGACAGAGAAATGGCACTCACGACTCTTGGAAGATTATCATCCGAATGGTACGTGTTCATGACTACTCTTCTGAACAATAATATAATTCCTGGTTTTGAGAAATTAATGGCTAGATGCATTAAGAAGAAACAAGGGTAGAAGAGCAAGAAATGCCCATGCCTAAAGGTCCTCCTGTTGCCTTTTCTTCTCATGCTAAGAAAAGAAATAATTCCGGGACTAAATCAAAAGGAAAGACTGGACCTAATGGTGGAAGAAAAGGACAATGTTACATCTGCAATAAAGCAGGTCACTATGCAAGGGAGTGCCCTGATAGAAAGGACTCACACTGGGACGATGATCAAAATCCCTCTGATGGCAATCAAAGGAATGACAAATTCAATAGCAAAGGTAAGAGGAGAGCCGAGAATCAAGGAAGAGGACAATCATTCAAGAAGGCTAGAAATTCTAGGATGTATTAAATGCACCTGACCTAAAAAAGAACTTGGTGTCCATCTCGGCAGTGGAAGACAAAGGCTACAAGGTAACCTTCAGCGATGGCAAGGTACGTGTATCGAAAAATAATGTTAAAGATGCCTTTACTCTTGGGTTTCGTGTTGATTCATTATATCAGGTCGATGGAAGTCCGCTAGGTGTCATGTCTTATGACACATCTCTTTAGTTCGAACTTGGCATCAGAGGTTTTGCCACCTTCATTTCTAAAGCTTACTTGATATAAGACAAATTGTGACATGGATGCCCGAATTTCGAGTAAGAGGAAAGGAAGGTGTATGTTCCAGGAACTGTGCCAAGGAAGCTTAAAAAGGGGACCATTCCCCTCAAGCCAAAGCAAGACCTCCGATATATTACAGTTGGTTCACTCAAGCATATCTGAGGCTAGCATTAAGAGGGAGACTACTACACCACATACTCCTGAGAAGAATGGTGTGGTGGAAAGGAAGAACTGTATGATTGTGGAAGCTGTCTCTATGGGTAGATGATGTAACAATGCCTGATTTGGAGGAACCCATGGATCCTATTTAACCACTTGACCCTTCCTCTTCTAGGAAGAGCCCTTCATGTCTTAGGGGGGTACTTGATGATGCTGAAGGACACGCTGCACCCCAAGGAACCTTCCGTCAAAGTAAGAAACCTGACAGGTATCAGGGATACTTGACCATCATGAGCACGATCATACAAAATGAGCCTTCATCATTCTCAGATGCCTCAAGCATCATGTATGGAAGGATGCTATGACCATAGAATATGAGTCTATTATTGAGAATGATGTCTGGGAAGTAGTTCCTAAACCCCAGGACAAGACAATTGTCACTTCTAAATGGCTTTACAAGATAAAGCATGTAGAAGATGGAAGTACGGAAAAGTATAAGGCTCGTCTTGTTGCTCGTGGTTTCTCCTACAAGGAAGGTATAGACTATGATATTTGCACCTGTTGCCAGATATACGACCATCTGCTTGATCATAGCCCTTGTGGCTTCACAAGGATGGAACCTACATCAGATGGATGTTCAAGACTGCGTTCTTACACGGCTCGATCAAAGAAGAGGTCTATGTGGAGCAACCCGAAGGATTTGAGATTTATGATTGAAAATCTCATGTATGCATGTTGAAGAAGGCTCTCTATGGGCTGAAGCAAGCACCCCGAGCATGGTATGAGAGGATCGATAGCTACTTGATGAAGTTGGGATTCATTAAGAGTGAAGTCGATCCTAACCTTTACCTTAAGGTTGAAAATGACAAGCCTCTGATACTGGTGTTGTATGTGGATGACCTCTTTCTAACAGGTGCATACCCTCTCATTCACAAATGTAAGAGGGAGTTGGCTTCTGAATTTGAAATGAAGAACCAAGGACTTGAAGTGTGGCAGAAGCCAAGGGAAATTTTCCTATCTCAAGGAAAATATTTGGTGAAGATTTTGAAAAGATTTGGTATGATGGACTGCAAGCTTGTGACTACCTCGAGGATCTTAACTTTCAGAAGTTATATGGTAGTGATGTCGGACCAAATTTGGGAAATGCCTCTAAGTTTAAGAAAAAACTCATTCGCGTTGATGTTCTTGGTGAACCTCCGTCCGAACATATGTTTTGCAGTTAACATTGTGAGCTCATATTTGGTTGAGCCTCACTAGATTGGTGCCAAGGATCTTCTAAGATGTGTTCATGACACAATCTCTCATGGATTGAGATACACTGCCGGAAATATGAAACTGCATGATTATTCGAATGCTGATTAGGCAGGTAGTGTGGAGGATCACTGGAGCACTTTTAGTGCTGTTTCTCTTTGGATTCTACTTCGATATAATGGATGGGCAAAAAGCAGAAGTCGGTTGCCATAAGCACCGTCGAGACCAGATACATATCTACGAGTATGATCTTGTATGAAGCTGCCTGATTGGGGAAGCTCTTCAGTGAGCTGTTTGAACACATAACACTATGATTCTCTATAACAACTAGAGGTGGGATTCGATTATTGAGGAATCTCGTATTCGTCGATTGCTCCAGTAGATAGACATCATCTGGGATATGGTAAGTCGATGAGCAAGGAGGCTCCATCGCATTAAGATGATGTACAGGTCAATTACACCTTGTTAAAGCCCCGAGGAAAGATCTAATTTTGTTTTCCCAAACGACTTTTTGGAGTCGTCAAGAAACCCTTGTACAAGGGTCCTGCAATGGGTGGCATACATGAGCTTTCGAGCTCTGAGGGCTTGCGGTTCTTACTGAGGCAACATACGACCACAAGGTGACTCACCCTCCCTGGTGGTGCGCACTTAGAAACTAGTGACTTCGCTTTCTTGTGGGACAGATTGATTCGCTCTCTTGTGGAACAGGGATGATTTGCTCTCCTGGTTAAGCAAGAGATTAGTTCTCCTGAGGCTGGATTGATGTGTTTCCCTGGCGATTGTAGCAGGATTGATGTGTTCTCCTGTGAGCCCTGGATTGATGTGTTCTCCATGGCGATTGTAGCAGGATTGATGTGTTCTTCTGTGAGACTTCGATTGATGTGTTCTCCATGGCGGCTTGGATTGATGTGTTCTGCATGGTGATTGTAGCAGGATTGATGTGTTCTCCTGTGAGGACAGGATTGATTAGTTCTCCTGTCGAGGCATCCTACCCATGCAGTCTGGGACCCATGGGAAGTACCTCTCATCTGATCAATGAGTAGGGAAATGAAGTTAGGGACCATAGTAGTACCGATGGACACATTGTTGTATCTACCGTACTCCCTATGCTAGGATGACCTCCATTGATCTGGGACCAGTGGTAGGAGTGGTGCATTCTATGACACTAACTTCAGGTCGGTTGAGATTGGTCTGGGACCACTGGTACACACTCTGAGACAGACTTTGAGTCAGTGGAGGATGTTACTGGTCTGGGACCAGTGGTAGGAATTGTACATACTATGACACTGACTTCGGGTCGGTTGAGACTGGTCTGGGACCAGTGGTACATACTCTGAGACTGACTTTGAGTCAGTATGATACATCCTCGATCATTTCTTCTTCTTCATAATTCGAACAAAAGCAGAGTAGAACTGAACAATGCAAGAGCAGAGCAGAACAGAGTAGAACAATACAGATCGGTACAGGGCTGAACAAGACAAAGTAGAACAGGCAGAATAGAGCAGAGCAGGGCAAGGGTCAAGCTATATAGGGCAGTGCATTTGATGGATGACTAGTAACGATTGATAGACAGATTGCAGATGAAGTTCTCCCTAGTTGAGAGGGAGTGTTAAAATTGGCAACTAGGGCCAAACTTCATGTGGGTCATCTTATTCATGGCTGATAATATTTTTATTAGAT
>APFE031464767.1:0-17830 GCA_000404065.3 Pinus taeda | reverse complement strand
AAAACTTATGAACACCACATTTCAACTCCAATCTCCACGAAGCTCCACTTTTCAAACTCCACCAACACGTTTCAACATATATCCATGACGTTTTTTTTCTTGCAGAAACTGTCTTTTCATTCCAGCGTTCCTCAGCTATTTCCTGGACAGATCCTTCAACAGCTCCAGGGGTAACAACGAACATTTTAACGAACGCTGCCAAAGCAAGGTGATGGTACTAAGAAGCTTGCACGGTGGATATTCGAACCTAGATTTGATACCAGTTGTTAGACCAAAGTATACATAACACACAGTGGATTTATACTCAAAGACTTAGACGGCAATAGCAGAGAATAATTCACAAAGACAGACAAATGGAGAAACAACAAGATTACTTAGTCAGAAACAGTGAAATAGATAAAATAATCACTGGAGAACATAAATCACTTTGCATTACATAACAAGCTTGGGCCTTGGCTTTCTTTCCTTCGCCAGATAAATTACAAATTTATAGAGGTAGAAGAAGGATCTAGAACCCTGTGCGTGATTCAGATGGAGATCTGGAATGATCTAGAAACCACTGGTGGTGTAGGAGGATCTAGAATCCTCGATATCTAGAAAAATCTAATCTAGAAGGATCTAGAATACTGTGTGAATTTGGCTTCACACTTAACATTATTATATATTAAATTAATGCCACAACTCCTTGGCCATACCCATAATGCTACTCAACTGGCTACAAGCATGGTAGCTTGTGCAGTTATCGTGACTAGACTTAATTTTAAGTATTGTTGCCACTAACGTTTCTTAGTGATGAGTTTCTACTATTCACGCAGCTTTTGAAAATTCCAAGATGATACACTAACAAAATATTTGAGGCCACATATAGTTCTTAACCCAAATATGAAATACATATTTGCCACAGTTACAGAACTCAAGAAAATATTTAAAATATAATTGATTTAAAAAAAAGGAAAATTTAGTATTGTTTTTTGGAACTTGCATGAGAGTGTCTCTTGTTCCTTGCAGTTGTTTCTTACTTATCATTTTCTCAACCACTCCTCCTACCATTGTTCTTTGCTCTATCAACTTGTTCCTGCTACTGCGAATTGTTGTCCGCAGATAGCATGGAGTTCCCACATCTACAAGTAGAAGGAAATTTAGCTATGGAAACAACAACACTTCGATCTTCTCTTGCAAAACTGTCAGTTGACAAATCCTTTTGATTGATTAGCTAAGTAACAAAAGAAATCTTATGTTTTTCTTTGACAAAATTTCAAATTTCATGTGCCACTCACAAAATATATAAGACCCTTGAGCTTCCCAATTTTTGTCTATTGTGGCATACTTACCATTTCGCTCGTTTCATCCTGTTTTTAAATCGCAGGTTAGCGAATTTGGACTAGCAATCTAAGAGATTTTGAGTTTTTGTGACTACAACTTATAACCACAAGCACAGTTTTGAGATTTTGAGCATCGTAGCAAACATTTTCTTGCGAAATCCACAAAAATAAAAATCTTCAAAAATCGAATGAAGTTAGGCTCCTGACAGGCTGCAATATAGCATTTGGCCTACGATATAGGTTTTGGTGGTATTTACAAGTGGAGTATGGCCATGCAACATGTTCACGAAGTGTTTAATCATGTGTGACCCATGTGTAAACCCTTGGCAACCTTGTAAACATAAAAGTTGTGCTCTTAATTGGTAAACATTGTAAACATAAAAGTTGTGCTCTTAATTGGTAAACATAAAATATTTGTAAACTAATATCAACATTAATTAATTGAAACAAAAACTATATATATATATCAATTGACATTTATCTTAAGTTTTTTATGTCTTGGTTTGAATAAGACATCCAAATTAAGTATTGGTTGAAATAATGGTTTTACAAGAAAAAAGGTTTTATAAAATATAAATAGAAAACATTAAATTAAATTAATTAAATTTAATATGTGTAAAGAAAAATGAAAAACCAAAAACCAATTACAATAATCCCTACAACTCTAAAGTAGCAAACACTAATAACAATGCTTACTGTCAAGATAACAATGGTTACAATCAACAATAATTTAAGATATATATTGATGAGCTCAAGAATATTACTTCAAAAAGCTTACAATTCGTTTCAATATTATCTCTGAAATCTCGATTATTTTCTTCATACCCTTATCTCAGAATCTGCCTATTCCATTCAACATCTTTATTGAGAAACAATCCACAAATAATATAATTATCCAAAAAAAATAAATTAAAATAAAATATTTATGAATTGGTTTTCACTTTAGAAAATTCAAAGGAAAATTGATAAGGTCGATGTTCTTCGTGTTATAAAGTATTTTCTAAAGAAGAATCGATAGGGATGTTCTTCATGTTATAAAGTTAATTTATGTAAAATTTAATTTTATCCACTTACGCATGTAAATTTTATGGTGAGGAATTGACAACAAGAACTTGGAAATTAGGAACTACACCACTGGACATTGTTGTAGTGTTAACATGACCATCATACAAATGGATAATTCTTTCATATTAACATTGAAATTGGCCCCAATAGATTTAACTTCAAAATTCTACCAAGATATTAAACTCAATAAGATAAATTATTCTGGAATATTTGGTATATTCCATGGATGGACTGTGGCTTCCAATGGCCTACGTAGCCTGATCTCATCAAACTTTCAAACGAATGGTCAATAAGATAAATTATTCTTGAATATTTGGTATATTCCATGGATGGACTGTGGCTTTCAATGGCCTAAGTAGCCTGATCGCATCAAACTTTCAAACGACAGGTCACCAGCAATTGGATTATCACTCGGTTAGTTAACTTTGAAACGAATTCAGTGAGACAGATGACGTTGTCTGGTTAGTTGTTTGGTATGTGAATTTTAGCGTGATGATAATATAAAACAACGCTTAGGGTTCTTCCAGTATGAATATTAATGCTTGAAATGTGCATCTTTGACCTCTTTATTACATACGTCCATGAAAATGTTTCTGGTTAGTTGTTTGGTACGTGAATTTTAGCGTGATGATAATATAAAACAACGCTTCGGGTTCTTCCACTATGAATATTAATGCTTGATACGTGCATCTTTGACCTCTTTATTACATACGTCCATGAAAATGTTTATCACTGGCAGGCTGGCAGAAGATGCCTCTGTGATCCTTCTCAACTTATGATTCTCTAAAATGAACTGAGTGGAGATTTTGGTAATATTCCAATAGATGTAATAGGAGTTTGGAATATTCTCCAAATTTATTATGAAAAAGATAATGTTACAAAGTGACAAAGTTACATTAGAGTATGATTATAACAAAGAAATGTAATAAGATGATGAAAAGAATAATTCTTTTTACATAATAGCTTTTATTATTTAATTATAATTTTATTTATTTTATTAATATTTAATATCTATATTTAAGTTACATAGAAAGAGTATATAGTGGTAGTTATCACTTTTAATTTTCCTTCTACCTGTGTTCAAAGGATAATATCTATAGTGGTAGTTAGAGCATTTAATTCTTTTATTTAGGTTTTATTTTTGAAAGACATATTAGCCTATGTGACAAAAATTTGACCAAGTTGAAATTTGTGATGAGTAATTCTTATAAGCTTTGAGCGGCATAAAAATTTGAATACCTTGATATTGAGGTGAATAGCGGTAGTTGTTGTAATTCAGTGTTTCCAAAAAATAGTGATTTGACATTACCGATTCACCAATTACAGTGAAATATATATATTCAAATTATAAATTTGATAAATATTTATAAAATATAAACATTTTTTTTAAATAAAACTTGAAAAAGATTTCGTGCCTTCAGAGATTTGATTCTGTTATAGATATGAGGTTTCATGAGCTTAAAATAATTTAAAAATATGTAATACAATAAGATAAACTTTATTTTTTGTTTGTTTGTCAAGTTGACTGTGTCCTCTAGACATAACCACGGGTTTAACCTTTGGTTTGAGAAAATGCAACCCATGAGTATTTAGGCTCCTAAGTTGTCAAATCACTCGGGGATCGCACCCGACCTGGTGTTATGGCCAACAAACCGCTCTTGTGGACAAGAATGATTAAAAGACAACTCTATAAACAAATAAACAAATAGTTGCTACTTTTCCTTAATCTATAATTGAAGCATGATATATGAAATGTGCAAGATTCTCTTACCTCTCTACAAAATGCTTGTGGATGTCCTTTCGATGCCTTCAAAAGACCTTTCTCGTTGCTTCAAAAGAATATTTGCATAAACATAAACAAATACGGAATAAAAGTATAATGTAAATAAAGAGTCAAACAAGAAGTGAATGGAAATTGCAACATATCATATATCATAATGTTGATCCAGTATTTAGATATAAACTATACAAAAGATCAAGGAGTTTTGCAAAAAGCATCATAACAAGTGCAAATAGCAAAGAAACATTTGCTTGTATTAATCTTGAACAAGGAGTGGACAATGTTAGCCTCGATGATGTAAGCCTCCTCCCAATGGTCTCCAATCCTCCCCTTAGGTGACAATATTCCATCCCTAATGTGACAACATAAGTTTACATTCAGAAGTCCTCATTTGCCCTCTGGTCTATGTTGAATTTATAGGCCAAAAGGAGGAGGTTTGAAATCCTCTTTTCAAGGGATGAGATCCATAAAGAGAGGGATTAGGGTTCCACAAACATATGGATTTTTCTCTATGAATAGAGGGATGAGGCACAAGAATGTAGGGGCTCGAGGCTTTTAGTTGGGAAACATTCCGCCAACAAAATTTCTAGAAATCACTTTTTTTTTTTACCCACATTAGGTGATTTGCACAGTTTTTAGTGGAAGATAGAGTGCAACATTACGCAAGCCACAATGGTAAAAATTACGCCTGCACAAGTAATTTCTAGGGAAATTACGCAAGTGCTTAAAAATAGGCTTTTCAACAATGTAACCTGGGATTCTTGTTGCCTTTGGGATTGTTTTTCTTTCCAACATTATAGGGGAATGTTTGGAACGCTTCATCAAATAGCGAGAAATCCGAAATAACAAGCATTTACCTAATAGTAACAAAATGGCATGTAAAACTTGAGCCACACTAGCACTTAACATAGCTAAAAAATTTCCATAAAATTTTAAACTCATCACCTTCACATCATAAATGACTTTACACCATATAAATGAATAGTATAAACTTTATATATGAAAAATTATACATAATAAAATCTAACATTACCATCAATTATATTATTTATCATTATTAAATATAATTATAATTAATTTTCAATTCAATTATATTTATTTATCAACATATATTATAATGTAATTTTTTAAATTTTATAATATTAAATGTTAACACGTTTTTTTAATTAAATTCTATATTACCTTGTGAAATGAGACCAGCTTAAAGATTCAAATTATGAGAGATTCTTTGGCATAAATCACATAAAATTTCATTTGTCGACGCGTTTCGAACCAATCAGGGTGGTTCATCGTCAGGATAAGTTGAAGAATCAGATCAAGCTTTGCATATTAAATAGTCAAAGCAGAACAACAAACGGCTATATAATGGCTAAATTTGACCAAGAGACATTAGACGGGCAGGATTAAGGGCATGACCTATATTTTAATAATTAAGTTAATTTTAAAAAGTTAATTAGTTATATTCTTAGTCCCTTTAAATAGGAATATAACTAATTAACATTTTTAAATTAACTTAATTATTAAAATATAGGTCATGCCCTTAATCTTGTTCGTCTAACGTCTCCTGGTCAAATTTAGCTGTTATATAGCCGTTTGTTGTTCTGCTCTGACTATTTAATATGCAAAGCTTGATCTGATTCTTCAACTTGTCCTGATGATGAACCACACTGGTTGGTTCGAAACGCGTCGACAAATGAATTTTAAAGATTCAAATTACTTATAAGTATTTTTCATATACATGCCTTTGAACATTAAAAGATAAGAAGATTTAAATTATTCAATCCTGCATGGAAGTATAGACTTTGAAAACAATGTTACCATTTAGGTTATGAACATTTACCTAATTATAGACTTTGAAAACAATGTTACCATTTAGCTTATGAACATTTACATATGTGATAGTAAGTTATAATGAGAAAATACACCATTCAAACATTTTCGATAAGATTTAGTCATTGATTTAAGCATGGTTTTGGTGAATTTAATATATATAATTTTTTAATGAATATTTTTATTTACTATGATTAAAGTAATTATTATAATGTTATTTGAAAAAAAATAAAATTGAGAGAAAATAACAATTATTTTATTTGATTACATGAGATAACCTCAATTACTGTTCAATATTTCTATTTACATAAAAAATATGTTTAAATTTAAATAATTTGTAGCTGTTAATAAAAATTATAATACTACTTCATAATACATTTCACATTGAGATTATGACATATTAAAGGTTTATATGACATTTATATAATTAATTAATTTAATTAAAAATAATTAAAAACTCATAACTATTTTTAAGATAAATTTCAATTTTTATTTACAAATATTATTAAAAATATTTTAAAATATTTTATAAATATAAAATTTATAAGAAGATCTAATAATTATTACTAATTAATTAAAATCTTAAAAATCATATTCAGAATAACACACTTATTAACATAATTATATTTATAATTTTATATTAATATACTTATTTTTATTCAATAAATTTTAGATTATCAAATTGTAATAATGATTTACAAAATCATCATTTATTAAATAAAAAAATCTACACGATTAAGAGAGTCATAACCAGTAATGGCTCACTACCTAGAAACATTCAGCATGAGCCAAAAACTACCTCTTACTGACCACCAACTGCTTAATTTCAAGTGATGTAGTTTCCCGACTATTCAACTTAGATTTCAAATAAATATTTCCCACGGTAGCAAATTCACAACTTCAAATATCCAATTCCACCACTCATCTCATTTTTGAGCATTCAGTATTTTTAAAATTCAAGTAGAAAAAACTTAAAAAAGCATAATAAAAATCTGTCTCCACAACTCAAATTCGAATTTGAAAAAGTAGAGCAAAACCGTGCAATATCATGTGGAAATGTAACGACAACCGTAGCTTTTCATTGTTGAAGTGCCCTCGACGTGCTTACAGACAAACGGAGTCAAAGTCGGCCAGACGAGTACTGTTCTGGCTTTTCGTCTTTCTTCGCTCTCGAATCGATTTGGCCTTTGGTCGACAAAATTCCAGATGGCCGTGTCAGAATGGACATGTTCATCACGAGAATTTCTGTTGTCATCATGATAATGGACGCACAGTGATAAGACAATTATACAAGGTTGATGGATGTCATTTCTGTGGACAATAGGTGCTGTGCAGAAAGTAGACGGTTGGTGTTCACATTTTCATGGCAGCATGCCTGGTTCCTCAATTGGCCCCACTGCAAAACCCATTCCGGAGGGTCAGCTTAAACCTTTCTGGGATTTTTTCTCCTGGCCTATAAATTGCATTGAGTCCTTCACGAGAAATTGCAACTTGTGAAATATTGAAAATACAATTTTGCAATTATAGGATTGGGTTGATCAATCATGGCCGTCTCCATGTTTTCTCTCCTACTGATTGCACTCCTCTGCAATTTTCCACTTGAGCCAACCCTTGCTCAAGACTTCTGCGTAGCAGACTTGTCGTCGGAGGTAACTCCCAGTGGTTACCCTTGCAAGTCGCCTTCGTATGTAAATTCAGATAGTTTTTTCTTCACCGGATTGGAAAAGGCCGGGAACGTGAGCAACAACATCGGTGCTGCTGTAACTCCCGCCTTCACTGCGCAGTTTCCTGCAGTGAACGGCCTTGGTGTGTCAATCGCGAGACTCGACCTTGGGCCCGGCGGTGTTATTCCACTGCACATCCATCCAGCAGGCTCTGAGGTTCTGCTGGTTGTTGACGGCGTGATAAACGCGGGATTCATATCCTCAAGCAATACTGTATACAGTAAAACGTTGAATGTAGGAGACATCATGGTGTTCCCCAGAGGTTTACTTCATTACCAGATCAATGTGGGGAAATACAAAGCCATTGCATTTGCTTCCTTCAGCAGCCCTCTTCCTGGATTGCAAATTGTTCCCCTTTCTCTCTTTGCCAGCAATCTTCCATCTGCTGTAATTGAGAAGACTACGTTTCTTTCAGATTCTGAGGTCAAGCGCCTTAAAGCTTTCCTGGGAGGCAGCGGTTAGGTAACTAAATGCTAGGTAGTGTCTCCAGTTATCCGGTGTTGTGGTTAGATTTAGCAGTGTTTTCGTCTTTTGATTCCATTTCATCTGTAATTGGGAATTTCATTTCTCCGCTTTGTGGGTAAAACCAATCCCCGTTGTGTGTTTTCTAGTTATGAATTTCAGATTAAAGTGACTGTTATTGTTATGAATTTGAGATTAGAGTGACTGCTAATATAGTGAAAATCACTTCGTGTTGTGGGATTTTTCTTTCTCCGGTTGAAGATGACGACCACTGCCAAGAGATATGAACTGTCCGGCACTCATCCGAAAATACAGTACCTTATTTCATAGAAATGGGCGCTGTCTGACGGAGAATCTCTTTTCTTTAACCGTGTACAGGCACTGAAGAACGCTTTCCACTGGTTTCTCTTTTTATTGGCTGTAATTTTTGTCGATCGATATATTATCATTCGTCAGGTTTGCATTTTACTGTGATCAGCAGTAGTGTGGTTTCCTAGGTTACCCATGGTATGATGCTTTCTTATGTGATGTATTATTTTTGTTAAGAAACCTGAATGAAATGGAGTACGTATGTGTGGATTTTTTAGAAAAGATTTTATAATATTTTATTAGAATTTTGAAGAATGTTATAATTTTGTTGGGATGGAAAATTAGATTACAAGTTAGTGGAAATGAAAGTATGAAATTATATAGAATTTCTTATATTTTTGTGGATGGTATATTAGATTTGAATGAGAAAGAGGATAATAATTATTCACCTAACCATATAAATTAAATTAATTAAACTAATTAATTAGTTTGTTCTGTGAATTATTATTTTATGAATTTTTATGAATTCATTAAAAGAATTTTTATATATAAAATTATTATTTTTTTTTCATTAAATGTTTTAAGTTTGATATATAAATATATAATATATATTATGGTGATAGTTTATATTTATTTTTAGAATAAATATATTTTAATTTAAATAGTATTTAAAAAAATTATTATCACATATTTGTTATAAGTTTTTAATTTCAATTTAAGATGGATGAAGATTTGATGAATTTTTTTTAATCAATAGTTTATATTGAATTTCAAGGGAATATGCTCAGCTTATGTTTAGTCTTAATGCTTATCAATGACTATAGTATGTCACAAAGTTTGTTAGGTTGTATTGACTTTTAATAAATTTTAAAAATTATATTTGTCTCATGTGCCTCCCTACCTACCAATTTCTTAGGGATTTGAGATTATTCCTATTCTCATAAGTTCATATTTTAATTAGATGGGGAAATTAATATATAAGCAAAAACTATTTAACAAAATGGTCTATTTTACAATAAGATGTGTAATTCATTTCTTTTCTCAAATTAAATTTAATTCGTGCCACATGGCTCCCCGCCCACTAATTTCGTAGGAATTTGAGATTATTTCAATTATAATAAGTTCATATTATAATTAGGTGGGGAAATTAATACTTATTATAATTAGATGGAGAAATTAATATCTAAACAAATTTTATTTAGCAAAATGGTCCATTTTACGATCAGATGTGTACTTCTTTTTTTTCTCAAGTTAAAATTGACCCATAACTTTTTTATACATAGTTACATTAGTAATACATTCTTTATGTTACAATAATTATTTTTGTTACTATAGTTTTTTTTTTTATATTTATAAAGCTTTAACTATAACAACAACATTAATAATTTTAATGTAATTTTACCAATTTTCATAATATATTAATATAAAGATTGCAATTTATATTTTTTTCAGAATATTTTTTTGATATACTTATATATTATTATATTATATATTTACAGATATTTTATAATTATTTTTATATTTTTAAAAATCTATTTAAACCTTCAACCCTGCTGGATTGACTATGAAAAGCCACGTCGAATTACTTAAACTAATTGTTTGATTTACTATAGAATCATTAATGATCTAGGATTTGATGTGTTCACAAGAAAAGCATTTTTCTATTAAACAACTAGAATCCTGCTTCGTGCAATGTGATGAAATGGTTCGTTAAACCAAAAACAAAGTTAACGGTCAACATACATGTATGTAAGTTGAAAATTAAGGGCAGGGAAGTGTTTACTTACTAAGTTGAAAATTAAGCTTTTAAACTTCTTCATTAGTAAATCCTATTTATATCGTGATTAAAAAGTATAAGCATAAGGTTCACCTTGGCCATGCCCAACGTCCTCTTTATAATAAAAGAAGTTAACCAAAAGTTGAGCAATGCACAAACCCAAGATGTATATGTTACTCGAGGGCTAGGAAGTGTTTACTAAAACCATCTTAATTATTTATAAGGAAAATAATTCTTCAGGATCAAGAATAAAAGAAATAAGTTTATACAAGTATAAAAGAACATTAAGGACCAACTTTAACAAGATTGGGCACTGAATACCCCCACCACGAGAGCATTGATCATGTATGATTAGGCTTTCTCACTTAATTATAGGTTTTGCTCCAGGTTCGTTGGATGTTTAAATTTATTATTGGAAGAAGTTTAGTTGATCATAATGTAAATAATTTATGATTGGAAGAAGTTTAGTTGATCATGTAAATAATTTTAAGGTAAAAAATTTTAATAAATTTCACTAATTATTTGGTTGAAAAACTAAGTATAAAATTCTAAATGCAGCCTATAGAAAAGGGAGAAAAGACACTAATCCAATGCCACCCACATTCATAAAAAGGGACGAACATTCAATTATCACTAGTTAGAACAAGAACATAATAATAATCTTAAAAAGTATCTAAACAAACAACATGTTGCACGAGTTTGGGACAATACAATATCTAAGAACAAAGAGGAGACAAAGGACTCTAGTGAGACATAATAATAAAATGAGAAAGAAAAGGTTGAGGGAACATAAATAACAAATTGAATACATAAACAAAAATATAAGAAAATTAATAATGTTCATTTAATTTATGATTAGTCTTTTTAAGGTTAATGTAGATTCATGTTAACTCTTAACTTATCACAAGTTGAGAGGGGTCAAATTTTTGTAGGTGCAAACTTGTTTCAATTTTTATCTTTAAAATGGTTTTCATCTAGTTGGATTCATAACTATGATAATCTACTCTATTGATAATTATATAATATAGTATTGTTATTTCCATTATGTAATAGAGATTTTGAATTCAAAAAAGGAATTGCATCTTTGATCTTTATGCATACTGAATTAGCCATTTAATTCAACCTATGGGCTCAAATTATTTCCAATATTTGGATATAACAAAATTTGTGTAGGAAGAAATAAGGTTACATCTTGGAAGCCCTCATGATGAGAAATACAAAAGCGGATTTCTATTAAGGAAATGGAGTTTTCTTAGTGAGAAACAAGGAATTTGTAAGTTGATCCCATAAGTGTTTGTACAAAAAATTGCAAAACTTGCACATGAATTTTGAGCATCAACAATCATGATAATTTTGTGTGTCAATGACTAAGAGACAATCACATAAAATTTGCAACCAATCCTCACTTTTTTCATTCAAATCACCTCACAACAGATCACTGAACTTCTCATCTAATATTTATCATTACATATCTAAATAATCCTCTTATGTAGTATGTGATCAATAGTAATGGTATGTCTACACAAGTTGAACACCTTAACACAATCACTCACACAAGTAGATCAAATATTTTTGCATTAATGTATTATATGGTTAAAACCCTCTAAGAGGGAATAGTTGATGGCCATCCAACATGGCCATTTGAGGCAATATAATAATGCCAAAGATAAAATATTTTACATATAAGTCTCTCATGAATGATCATTAGAAAAGACTCTCCATGCTCGTTAAATAGATATCATGGACCAATCAAGTTCTAAGTCATGGATCAACTCTTGCTAGTATTGAGGAGAAGATGAAACTTCATATCACTTCATGTCTAAAACATAATCATGACCATAATATTAGTTAGTTAAAAAATCACACTAAGGAAATACATTCAAGAAACTTATTATACTTGAAGACACATTAGATTAGGTTGAACCTAGATAACTTTTAAATATCAAAACATCCTAACAGTCCCCTTAAAAAAATCTTAGAATGGGATTGAAGGATTCAAAAACGTGAAACAATAAGAAAATGAAGGAGGAATTAGAACCCACCTTTTTTCAATGACAACTTCCTAAACTAATAATATAGATCAAATCGTGGAAAACATTTCTTTTGTGGATAGTAGGATGTTGATCCTCACTATCATCATTTGAAGAAGATGAACAAGAATAGGAGCACCAACATAAAAAATTGGAATATAAGATTGTTCATTCACCAAATATGGCATGTATGCCAAAGACGTCATAAATATAAAAGTAAGCACATATGTTCAAATAGGCACATATTTTGAGATACCTCCATCAAAATTGACATCTCTCCTAATAACAATTTTGATTGGAGGATAATATGACACTAAGAGTGTTTCATCTATATTACTTGGAGTAATCTGGAGAGGAATTCGCATTTACAATATCCATTTTACTTGGAGTAACCTGGAGAGGAGTTCGCATTTACAATATTGACTAGTGGAAAATTTATAACATAAGGGTGTTTTATCCACTGGTAGCAAATAACATACAAGGATGTAGATGACAGAAAAAGGAACATAAAAAACAACCATAGACTATAAAATCATAAGAAATAAACGAAATCAGAGATGGACTCATTCATCTAAGATGATCACTGGGTAATTTGGAGAGGAGTTCGCACTTACCATATTGACTAGTGGAAAATTTATAACTCCTTGCCCATTTTGAAGGTATCTGAATCACAGATTATATAGAGATCCACTTTATTTAGCCTAACCACAATGTCATCCATATCTTAATGAATATTCCTGAGTATCCTCTTCAATTACTCAAGTCTTGTAAAGGGTTTATAATTATCTACATGTCTATTGTGGAACACCATGTGAATAAGAGTCTCCATCTATGTGCGTTGATATAAAGTGCAGAAAATACAATGTTCTCTTCTTTAATTTTCCTAGGTCCGGCACCCATTTAGTATTACTACTACAGACTTCAGTTTATGAGTGATACATCTGATCTCCAAACTCCTTAGCTTCCATAGTGCATATTTCCTTTCTTAGGTCCATAGGAACAACATCAAAGAATTTCACAACCGACTCCCACCAAAATAGTTGATGACGTCTCAAAGAAGACACCTCTGGACCACTCCCCTGCAACTAAACAATCTTTAGTGAGGAGGTATAAGAACCCAATGCCTGCAAACAAACCAGAAAGAAAAGTTTAGAGTGACCAACTGAAATAACTATGACAAAGGACTAGATAGTGTAGCCCATCTAAGACCTGGGATACTGAATGTAGGATGAGAGAAAAATTGAAATTTCCAAATACAAATTCTATGCATACGTCATCGAGGAACATGCAAAAGAATGGTTGCTAATGCAAATAGACATTGAAACCTTTGTGAACCAAAGTCGAGGATTGATTGAATTCATTTGGATTTATAAATACCTCATGGAAAACTCGAAGGTGAACGAAATTAGAACCAATTAGAAAAAGAACCACTATACCAGACTCCAAAAACCAATACAAGGAAATTAAACAAAATTCTAGAGGGATCAAGGGATTGAAGGAGTGTAGTGGGGAGTACAATAAAAAATTCAAATGAATTCCAAGATGTTGTATTATGTAAGAAACACATGAAAAATATTGGATCCCTATATGTAACCACTTAGCACTCGTAGTTATATTCTTGTTGTAGGATGGCAATAAAAGAGATAAATCGATGACTAGCAATGAAGCTTGAACTGCCCTAATACTTGGGAATTTTGGCATGAAAATGTGAGTGTGGGAAATATTCTCTTGAGACTGAGACTAACAGGAAAGAAAATGATATTTAAGAGATAACATAACTCGATAAAATACCATCTATGAAGGACAATTGATGTTCACCACCCTGAAACACAATTGATGTTCACCACCCAAAAACAGTAATCTAATTGGTATATAAAGCTATAAACAGGATATATCATTTACCATATGAGAACCAAGGTCGATGCAGTATGCAAGCGAAACTCCAAATGTAATTCTTCTCCTTGGGCTCTGACATCCCAAGAACTTGTATGATGGTGAGGTCATAAATGAACCTTCACGAAATCTTAGAGAATTTCGTAGTTGCATCCAATCCTCCATATGGTAGCAACACCATACTTTCACCCACTGAACAATTGGAACGTCCAATATCCTTGACAAGCTCAAATGCCTCTCCCACCCTCATGCAATTAATATGAAGAGACCTCCACAATACGGAGCCATTATGTAAACTGACATCAAACCACACATATCATATGTTAATCCAAGTGAATGCCATGGCTCTCGCACCAAAGGTCACCTCCATCTTAGCCATATAAACCATTTGCATGTCACTCATTACCAGAAGGAGAGCCTTACTACTGGAGAGTTGAAATGTGAGTTTTTTTGGTGATGTAAGTCTGGTAAATCACACCAATCAGGGAATATGCTGCAAACATGATATAAAAATTTCCTTAGTTCAAAAATGATTAAAAATAATAAATTCTAGAAGTTTTTTATTTCATGTAATTATATAGGTTCAATATTTCAATCAACAACGCCCAACGTGCTTTGGATTGATGGTGAATGGGTGCACTATTAAGGCACTCCTTGTATAGTCATTGATTCAAGATCCCTATGGGGTTACTACCAAAACCAAATATATATCTATTATATATATATAATATATATTTATTATATATATAGTATATATATTATATATATATATAAATGTATAGATATATATATAAAATATATATATATATATATAATATATAGCTGAGAAGAGATCATCATAATTCCTAACCACCCATTCGATAAATAAAGCTTGTCGATATAGGCCAAACACCTTAAGGAAGCCATTTATAAAAATAGATTAAAGATCATTATACTATTGAATACACGACTCTTAAAAGGGAAATAGATCACGGCCCCAAGCAATGTAGCCACATGATGTAGTACATGAATACGGAAAAGAAAATAGTTTATATATATGGATATCTCGTAATCAATCATTAGAAAATAAACCTCCATTCTCTTTAAATATAGATCATGGAGAAATGACATGTTAATCCATAAAGTAAGTATTGTTAGTATCGATGAGAAGATGAAGCATCATATTACCTTATGTCTAGAACTTAATTTTTATTGTCAAATTAGTTAGTTACAAAAATACACTAAAGAAATGGACTTTACCTAAAAATACATTAGACCAAGTTGAACTTAAATAACTACTAGGTGTATAATTATCCAAGCGATATGCTAATAAATGAAGCCACTATCATGGTAATTGATTATTTATTTAAACAATCAAAATTAAGGAAGAGATAATATAACATCAACATCTAAATACCATGTGGGAAGCCTTCAAATCAATTCATCTGCATCAAATCCATATCATAAATATAATCAATATCGATATGTCAATGTCATTGAATCAACATCCCTAATATTATCAATATTGATAAATTACTATCATTGAATTAACATCCATAATATTATCAACATCGACAAATTATCAAGTTTTTATATCATCATCATTATCAAGTCATCAATGAATTTATTATTATCAAAACCATATTTTTCATCATGAAATTAAATTAATATAATCATCATTGATATCACCAATGTCATAGATATCATCAAACAAAAATTTGTCATCAAATGCGATAATAACATAAAATCATCGTATATCAATTAACATCATCAACATTAAGCCTCACATCATAAAATACTATCAAATCGCTAACATTTACATAATAAATATCACCATCATCAAAATTATCACTAAATATCATTAATCAAATCACCAATATTACAACATCAATGAGTAACACTAATTCTCTACTTCAAATAAATGTGTCATTGCATAGCGCATACTAATACATTCAGGTTTGCTCCATTAAAGTTAGAAATGGTATATCAAAGAATATCATAACACCAAGCAAGGAAGAGGAATGTGAATAGCCCCGAGGGTTAGCTCAGTGGATCGAGTACCTATCATTAAAGCACCTCCGTTATTAAGAGGTCACATGTTCAATTCTATCGACACTCTCATGGTGAGGCTCTGTGATTGAGACGACGAGAATTGATCCTTTTAGGTGGATTTTCATAGTACAATTATTATGAAAATGTAGCTATAACCAATCTCTAAGGACTCTAAACCACATAGAAAAACAAAATTGAAAGAAAGAATGAATGAATGTGAACAAGAAATTGTAATTTACCATAAGAAATTGTACCTTGTATATACTACTAGTCATTCATATTCATATGAGAGGCTCATATTTTGTGGTAATTAAGGTATAAATGATGCGGTCATGATCTAACATGAAATTTAAGGGTTAATATTGATTTAGCATAGAAGTTATCTATAGGAAACGTTGATAGCTAGTTCTTTTAACTATTTCACTCTATAGAAATATGAGAAGGGGAGATAATCATTTATTAATTTATCATCCATTATGATCCATATAGCTTAATATTTCTACGCCATGGTAAAATATTAATAACATCATCTATCACACATTATATATTAAAACTTAACAAGGATACTTAGATTGAGCCAATGCCTAGGTATTTATATATGCATATTTATTTGGTAAAGGACAAGAACATTTAGTTAGATGACACTATACTATATCATTATGTTTCATTGAAATAGTGATGAAATAATAATAGCAAACATGAAAGGCTTCTATTTATTTCACTAAACTAAGAAAACCAATGCTTCTATCTAGTACCTGTATATCATAAGTGTAGATTCACATTTATTTTAGAGAACCTTTGTTATTCACTACTTCACACTTGTTAGCAGATTTAAATTTATAATTTTAGTATAGTTGTTTGAGTAATAGCATTAATAAAGTTACATGCATGATTTTTAAGGACATAATGATCCCATAAATTTATCATAAAAATTAATAACAATTATTATCGTAAATAATATAATTTGTTGTGGACATGCCTACATATTTATCATTCAACCATCAAAGTTCATTGCAATTAACAATTTTCCCTTTGAGCAGTTTCATCTTCCCCATGAATGGGTGAACAATGGCATCAATACACTACAAATCTTAACTCAACTCATGTTCGAATAAGGGATAGAGAGGATTCTTTTGTCGAGGTGCATGCCCCAGTTGGAGGATACACACCAAAATCAATTTATGCTTTTCTCATTGACGTTAGAAAGCTAGAAAATATCACATGGTGGTGGAAAAAGTTGTGAAAAAAGTGATGTCTCGCAAAAGCCCATTTTCTCCAATCGTGTATTAGAAAATAGAGTTGCAATTGGAGACAATATGAACAAGCGAGGTGTTATTAGGTTGAGTTAGTTCCCTTTATGTAAGAACTCTAATGAATATATAAAACTCGTCATTTTCCTTCTATGCCCTTTTTCACATGTCTGGTCATCTATAAGAACTTCTTCACGTATATCAATTTTTTGGTTGGGTGACTTATACCTGTAAGCATAGGAGGTCTGGTGGAACTTTCTAGGTCCAAAGAAAAATCAAAATTTTCTCTTACTTATTTCTTGGGGCATATGGTTTACTCTGAACACATATGTTTTTCAAGACGAGACAAATACTCTT
>APFE031464762.1:0-30278 GCA_000404065.3 Pinus taeda | reverse complement strand
ATTATAAATCCAAGGGATTAATAGTAAAAATACACGGGATTAATAAACCCACTGAAGGGGTTAACAAACGCATGTGATTATTAATATTATAAACAAAAGCAACTAATAAACCCAAGAGTTTAATATTTTAAACCTAATCAATTGGTAAACACAACGATAAATATTATAAACATAAAGGATCAACAACCCAAGGAATCAATATTAAAAATACATGGGATTAATAAACTCTAGAAATTAACAATTTAAACCCAAGGGATTATTAATATTATATACTCAACAAATTAAACAATAATTAATTCATTCATTGAAAATTATTAATTAATAATAATTAATTAATTACTACTATTAATTATTAAAATTATAAATACATTTTTTTATAATTTTTATTAATTATGGTTAATAATAACAATAATATTGTTAATTTACACCCGATCGGGTTGTGCAACGTGGAGGGGAGTGTAATTAAGAACCAATGGTGGGAGAGGCAAGTGACTGCGGACGAGTGCCGAAGCATAATTATAACAGGGAAGTGGAACGGCAGGGAGGATACCAGATCAGGTCGACAGGACACTCAGGTACATGATTTCGACGGTGGAGTGGACAGGCTGCCAGGAACAAGCCCGAGGAATGATTGCGTGGGGAGGGGGTCCAACAGAGCAGACAAAGCTTTAAGTTTTAAAGGCATGCAGGGGAGAGAGACCAGGAGCGAAAGGTGGCGAAGCAGAACGCAAGAAAAAGCTCACAGTGAAATAGGACAGAGCCACATTGAGCCCAGTTATACTGCGAGGAGAGCGGGAGGTCCTGTGTGCCGAGAGGAGAGTGAGGGGAAACACAGAAGCGGAGACAGGATGGACGCAAAGGGTAGCAGGGCAGAGAAAAGATGGATGAGGAGCAGCGGAGCGGATGAAGACCAGGGCCGAAAAGACATGGATAAGAAGGGCAAGCGCAAAATGGAAGAAGGGCCGGAGTATGGCCACATTCCTGTCTATGATGTCTCGGAGGGTGATAGTGAAGACATGGCGGAGGACCTAGAGAAGACTGCACAGGAAATAAAGAAAAGCGACCAAAATGCAATAAGGACAGGAAGCAGAGAAACGAAAGGAATCGGGGAGGATGAAGAAGGGAGGTTGGGGACGGAAGTTGAGGGTGGAAGGGGGAGATGCAGAAGAGGGAGAGGCCGTTGGGGAAGAGGTGGACGGAGAGGACCCGGAATTGCAGAAGATCGCAGCAGACGAGTACGCCGATGCCATGGAAGCACTGAGGAGGACGGGGAGACCAGGATGGGAGATGGAGGAAGACAGGGCAGGCAGACCATAGAGACTAGGGTCAGGACTGCAGAGAGAGAATACAATGAGAGGACCAACCCAAAAATTAAGAGAATAATAGAACATTGGGAGGAAGAGGCCATCCAGGCACGGTCAGAGGAAGAAATGGAGGATTGGATGAATCTCATGCCAGACCCAGGGCACACCCGAGGTAGAATGACTCTATACAAACAGTCGCTGAACCTGTATTGGGTCATGAAGAGACTCATGGCCAAAGCCATGGAACACATTGCGGTGGAAATGGCCGAACTGTCGCAGGGAATTCCGAATTTGAAGAAAGAATTGAAGAATATTGTAATCACTCTGCTCATGCAAGACAAGAGGCTGGAGGACCTGCAACATCAGCTTGAGGCAAGCGGCGTGGTGATCAAAAAGGAGAAGAAGCAGCAAGAGACCGCTGAGGAACAGTAAAGAAAGGCATGTTCTTGATGCAGTTAGTAGTTGTAAATCTCTGTTTTGTTTTTTAGCTATGAATACGGGTTATGTTTATATTTACTTGTAGAAGTATGTCAGTAGTAATAGTTATAAGACTAAAGTGTATAAAGCATGGAAAGACAGGTTAAAAACGTTTTATTTTTTGTCAGCAGTCAAAAACTATAGGTGGTCAATAAACCCGGTTTCCCCGCGGGAAAAAATAAAAGCCAAGGAAAAAAAATAAATCCTATCAATAATAGATCCAATGGATCAACACTAAAAATATAAGGGATTATAAACCCAAAGAAATAATATTAAATCCAAGCGACAAATATTATAAACCCATTCTATATAAACTGTAACATAAATATCATAAACCATAAAATAAACATGGTTGACCATTGTTGACAATGATTATAAAAATAAGGGATTTATATTAAACCCTAGGATTAATATTATAAATCTTATGAATAATACTATATCTTAGGAATATGAACCCTTAGATTAATAAACCCAATGGAATAATATTATAAGCCCAATGGAATAATAAAGAGAGGGGATTAATTCTAAAACTCCAAAGTATTATAAACCCACAACAATAATATTAAACTCAAAGTATTACCAACCATAATATTAGATTATATTAGGAGTACTATGATAATATTAACGTGGAGTATTACATAATATCATATTGGGAGTATACTGATAAATTAACAATTTATACGCCATATATTACACTAAAATACTATATATATATATATATATATAATATATATATAACCCAATATTATTACAATGAGTTAACACAATGGATTAATTATAAAGCTATTAATACTTAAAACCCTTGGATGATATTGTTAAACCCAGGTCATATATAAACCCAAGATATTAATCAAACGGATTAATTTTAGACCTTGGGGATTATTATTATAAATTTCAAGGATTCTAAACCAAAATACAATTAATATTTAAACACAAGGATTATAATATAACCCAGCTTTAAATTAAAACTTTAAATTATTATTAATAAAGGATTAATATTTAATCCTTAGGAATATAAACCCTAAATTAATACTTATAAACCTAAGGTATTAACAAACGCAATATTAAACCCTAAAACTATAAATAAAATATTAATTACAATATTATAAACCTAATATTAGAAACCATAATATTATAAATCCTCACATAATAATAACATTTACTTATTATTAATAATAGTTATTAATCACTCACCATTATGCTAGGGTCAATAATTAATATAGATTTATGAATACACACACACACACGCGCGCAATATTATTTCAATGAATTAACACAATGGAGTAAAATTTTAAACTCAAAACATAACATAACGAGTCAATTATTAATATTATAAACCTATTAATAATAAAAAGTCTTGAGATTATTATTATAAACCCAAGTAATTAATAAAACCAAGATATTATTAATATTATAAACATGAGGGATTAATATCATAAACCCAAGTGATTAATATTAAACACTAATTTTAATATTATAAATAGTGGGATTAATATTAAACCCTAGGGATATAAACCATAAGATTAATATTTTAAACCCAAGTGATTCACGTTAAAGCCAATACTAAAGCCTAAAATTATAAACCCAATATTAAAGAGAATATTAGAAACACTAATATTAAACCCAAGCTTTCTAATGTCACATTGTAACATAGAATAAATTGCAATGTAATGTAATATTATGACAATCATTGTTAGATTCATTATTACATTGAGACAATGTTTGCTACAATGCAATGTTGGACACATTTATGTACCATTCTAGCATCATGATATTATAAACCCAAGAAAATAATAAAACAAATAGATTAATATGTTAAACGCATATAAGAAACCAAAGAGATTAATATTATAAACCCAAGGAATTATAAACCTAAGGGATTAATAATAAACCCAATATGAAAAATCTAATATTAAACCCTAAAACTATAAATACAATATTATAAACTTAATATTATAAAACCTTAATATTATAAACTTTTGCACAACCACCTTAGTAAAAGAGGTTGATATATATTGATAGGAATATATCAAACACATGAACAACCACAATAGTAAATGTGCTTGGATAATTTTATAATGTTATATTACGATGTTGGAGAAATCATAATGTAGTGTATTTCATCATTGTCAACTATTAATATTATATTATAGCCCTATTAAACCCTAATATTATAAGCCATAATGTTAAAATATAATATTATAAACCATATATGTTAAACCATGTATGTTAAACACTCTATTATAAAACAAATATTATAAACCTTCATATTAAACCCAATATTATAAACCCTAGTATTATACCTAAATATTAAAAACCATAACATTATAAAATCAAATATTAAACCTTATATATTAAAGCCTATATTATAACCTTATATATGACACCCTAATATTAAACCTAAGCTTTCTGATGTCACATTGTGACATAGAATAAATTGCAATGTAATGTAACATTGCAACACTCATTGTTAGACTAATTATCACATTGACACAATGTTTGCCAAAATGATATGTTGGACACTTTTATGTATCATTTTAGCATCATTATATTATAAACCCAAGAGATTAATATATTAAACTCATAAAAAAACAAAGAAATTAATATTATAAACTCAAGATATTAATAAACCCAAAAGATTAATATTCTAAACCCAAGGAATTATAAACCTAAGGGATTAATAGTAAACTCAATATGAAAAACTCAACGTTAAACCTAAAATTATAAATGCAATATTAAATACAATATTAGAAACCCTAATAATATAAATTTTAGCACAACCTCATTAGTAAAAGTGGTTGATATATGTTGATTGGTATTTATCAAACACACGAACAACCACATTAGTAAATGTGTTTGGATAATTTTATAATGTTATATTACAATGTTGGAGAAATCGGAACGTAGTATATTTCATCATTCTCAACTATTAATATTATATTATAACCCTTCATATTGAACCCTAATATTAAAACCATAATATGTTAAACTCTAATATTAAAACCATATATGTTAAGCTGTGTATGTTAAATATTCTATATTATAAATCCAGTGTTATAAACCTTAATATTAAACCTTAGTATTATACATAAATATTAAAAACCCTAATATTATAAAATCAAATGTTAAGCGTTTGATATTAAAAATTGGAATGCTCGTGCAACAATTTAAGTTCCATTTATAATTCATGAAGTGTTGTCAATAATACGATTAATTTTTGTTAGTGTGCAATATTGACTTAGTTCTTATATTAATAATAATAATAATATCTTACCATTACTACTATTAGTGTTGTTTCTACCGCCACCGCCATATATATTTCCCTTTATATTATATATCGTTTATGGAATATTATGTTGATTAATATATTTTTCTATGATTAGTGGTAGAAAAATATTCATGGAATGAGAACGGGAGCATGCCTAACATCATTACAAACATGCCTAGATCTTAGATTCTATAGTGTTTCTATTATCAACATACCTTATATGGATACTTAAATTGATGGAACTGGCCTTTTTTTTTTTAACAAATTCGGCTATTGGTTGTATTAAAAAAAAGATAGGGAGGCTATGCTCCAACATTACATGAGTAGAGCTCATAGGATGAGCTTGCAAGTGTATTACATTGAAGAATTCAGCTGAATTGCTTTCATTTTCAACTTGAAGGGCACTGACGCAGGGATAGATTCGGAAAAACTGAAAAAGAAGTAAACAGACTTTACAAAACATCTAATCTATACTTATGTGACTAATCTGTCGAGCACTGGAGTCCTCTAGGTGGTTCTGAACTTCTGCAATCTTTATGCTAGAGGAACTAGTACTTGGGCCATTGATCTTTTCCATCATATACTTGAGAATGTCTATAGATTCCGGTATATGTGCACGGGTATTTGATAGAGCATTAAATTTCTCCTGTAGTGAAGAGATACAATGAAGGAACAGGTTTATATCGGCTTCATATTTAGTAGTGATTATCCTGGTAGCAGAGTTAATTTTCTCGTCCAAGAGGCACTGATGCGTTACGACTTGCTCAAGTTCTACCTGCAAGTCACGACAGTGAAGACAATCTTCGCTACATGCCATCTTAAGGTCCTCGGCTCTGTCCTCAAGAAACGCAGAAAGGAAGCTCTAGCAAGCTGTAGACGAGACAGAGAATACCAAGTAAGGGATCAGAAGAGCAGGGAAGAGGGAGGAAAGAGGGCTCAGAGAATCGAGAGCAGGGCGATAAGAAATTATAGAAGAATTGACAGATGTTAAAACTAAGAATAAAGGGGGATGATTAATGGAGATTAGGATATGAAGAAGAGAGGAAGCAATCCTTGTCAACGCAGAAGAGAAGGACCGGGCACGAAAGAGACTGAGTAAAGGTGAGAAAGCAGTGAAAGAGAGCACGAGCCAACTGTAATCCAAGAAAACAAGAGGAGAGGGGAAAACAAGGATGGACAGGGAGGCTTGGGGATAAGGAGGGAGAATCCCGGAATAAATAGAAGGCGAGCTCAGAGACATGAAGGACTATATCATGTGGAGAGTGCTTGGGCAGTCATGATTTTCACAGGGGCAACATGAATTCTGAAAGATAGAGGAATTTGCGGTGAGATATGAAAGGATTTCTGGCGGCGAAGGATAGAGAACCTCAGGATTATTATGGATTTGATCAGGGTACGCCCTGAGAAAAGTGCGAGTCATTTGATATGAGAGATTTGTGCAATTCATGGAAATCATGGAAGAGATTGGAACAGGTCCTTGTTGTTATAGAGGATACTTCCTTTTGACCGAGTGTAAGCTTGACTCGCACGTTTATTAGCTTCTCGATTGATGGTATGCGGGATATGGTAGAATTGAAATTCCTAACTTTCATTGATCATGATTTGGCATCTGTTGATGGTTTGCTGCAAGAAGATAATGGAGGATTTTCGCTTGATAGTCATTGAATTTATAATGATAGCAGAATCTCTGAAGATCATAACTTTCTAGATTCCCTGAGTCTGTAGCTGAAGTATACCTTGATAGAGTGCCAAAGCCTATGCTCTGTTATTTGAGAGGATAAATAATCCCCACTCAAAGGTAACTAAGGGCTCACCATTAGGATTGTGGATAACGCCCCCTGCTCCCGCCGCTCCCGGGTTTCATTTGGAGGCACCGTCAAAGAAAAAGGAGTGGGTGTTGCTTGAGTGGAGGCAATTGTTGAAATCTTCCTACTTTAATCGAATTTTCCATCTGTGGTTGTGAGTAATACCTAGGTTGTTGTAGGTTTTCACTACTGGAGGGATGCTAATCTTATCTATTAAGCTCATTATGAAATCTTTTTCCTCAGTCCAAGGACTTGTTATGTCAATTTGTTTTGTGATCTTAGATGCGATAGTTTCTATCACCAGGCTTTTAGCCTTGTACAAAGATGCCTGATTGAGGTCTCTTTATCTTTAAAGATCTTGTTGTTCCTAGCAATCCAAATCCTCCATAAAAGGGCCAAGGCGAGGGCATCCCACACTCTCTTGGCAGGGTTATTTTTCATGGACTGGCAGGGGTAATTTTTTTTCCATATGTTAAGGACTTCCCCAGTGGATAGCTGAGAATTCCAGAAGGGAGACACGGAAGGATTAATGCAATTCCAATAAGAAAAAGCAAAGGGGCACGAAATGAAGAGGTGTTGAATATACTCCTCTACTTCTTGGCAATTAGGGCATCTGGAGGGTCCAACAATGCCTCTTTTTCTAAGATTCTTTGCAGTGAGAGTTTTTTCTTTTAAAACGGTCGACATAAAAAATTTCACCTTAGGGATTGCTTCTACTTTCCACACTGACTTCCAATGCATCCAAGTTGGTGCTGGGTAGTCCTTGCTGCATAAATAATCATATCTTGCTTGTGTTGAATAGCTGGTTCCAGTGGGGTCCCATCTGAATTCGTCCTTGACATTTTTAATTGTGGGAGCAATGTTGGGAAGATGTTTTCGAAAGTTGTCAAGATTCTCTTTGAGGCATTGAGGGATAGGAGGAAAATTCCATCGCGTCCAAGCATGGGTTATTGCATCCCATTGTGAAATTTGGTCTAAATTGCAAATCCCTTTGCTTTGAAGAAAGAGTATTATTGAATCCATACCTAGGAGACTGTTGATTGGCGAATTCTCCATAATTTTATCAACGTTGATGTTGACATTTCTACCACCTTTAGGCACCTTGGAGATATTTTGAGCCATAAAAGAGACGACTTTTTTACAGAGTTTCTGAATCCTTGTGTAGTTTCTATTGGGTATTTCAACTGTAAGCAGTTGCTGCCTTTGGTGACTGAGGTATTTGGCCTCCAAAACATTTTTCCACCATGCTGATTGGTCTTCAACAAGCCTCCAGACTAACTTGCTACCAAAGGCTAAATTTGTGAGTGTTAGAGATCTAATGACAAGACCTCCTTTCTCTTGGTTTTGAATGACTTGTTTCCATCCAACCAAATTAAATTTTTTTCTCTCATTTTTCCCTCCTTGCCAAAGGAAGAATTTGAGAGCACTTTCCATTTTGTGGAGAAAAGAAGTTGGAGCTTGAGCAAGGGAAAATTGATAAAGGGGAAGAGAGGAAAGGCCCGATTTGAGGAGCACCAGTCGTCCAGCTTGGTTGAGCCAAGTAGTTCCCCACTTTTGGATTTTTCTTTTCATTTTTTCTAGAGTTAATTCCCAAACATCAACTCTTGCCTTCCCTATACTCACAAGCATTCCCAGATAGCTGAAGTGATCCCAATTTAATTTGCAAGGTACACCAAATATGTTGGCAATGCTTTGGAGCATTTGAGTTGAGGCGTTCCATCCATAAATACAACTTTTGAAATGGTTTATTAGTCCCCCTGAGTATCTCATGAATTTATCTAATAAGGATTTGAATCTTCAAGTTATGATTGTGGTCGCCCCTCCAAGCAGCATGGTATCATCACCAAACTGAGAGTGATTAATGTTTTTCACTCCATCTTCAAATTTAATACTAGTGATGAGGCCTGTTTGTCGCTTATGATTAAGAGCACAACTAGAGGACTCAACCATTAAGAGGAAAAGGTAGGGGGATAAGGGACAACCTTGTTGTAATCCTCTTGAGGATCAAAAGGAAGGCCCAGGTCTGCCATTGATAAGAGGGGCAATCCAAGGCCCAGAGATACAAGCTCTTATGATATCAATAAAGGAGGAGGAGAAGCCCATTTTCTGGAGAACAACAAATAGAAAGGAATGTCTTATCCTGTCAAAGGCATTTGCCAAGTCCAGTTTCATAATGAAGCCCTTTTCATTCCTAGAATGGCTTGAGTGAACGACTTCCTGAACTAAGAGGATAGAGTCTGAGATTTGGTTGTTAGCCATAAAACCACCTTGGTTTTCATAAATTAGCATTGGAGATAGAGGTTTGAGACAGGAAGCAAGGAATTTTGTGAAGATTTTGTAGGAAGAGTTACATAACGATATTGGCCTAAAATGGGAAAAATTGGAAGGGTGGTTCTCCTTTGGAATGAGGGCCACATGTGTTGAATGTGTAGCCTCCTATTTTGGTTTTCCTCTGTATCCATTTGAAGTAGTGGACAAGGTCCTTTTTTATCGTTTCCCAATATTCTCTATAAAAACATATAGAGAAGTCATCCAGCCCCGGTGCCTTGTTTAGCTGGTGGCCCCAAATTGCTTACTTGATTTCTTCTGCCAACCTTTCATTTGATTCTGATGTAATCTTTGTTGGCAAATGTTGTAGGAGGTCAGCATAGTTTTCGTCCTCCCCTGATTCAGTTAAAAGCTATTTGAAATGATCTAAAGTAGCGCTTTTGATGGCTGTTTGATCACTGCGTTGAGTGCCTGCATTATCTATAATAGCTATTATGTTGTTTCTAATTTTCCAGACAGTGGCTTGCTTATGGAAAAAAGGTTGTGTTCTTATCTCCACTTTTTAGCCAAGTTTTCCTAAATTTTATACGCCATTTTTCTTCCTCTTCTCTTCTGATACTTCATAGTGGGCTGTAAAGATTTTCTTCTTGATTCTTTTCAGCCTATTGAAACTCTTGTTTTTTTATTGCATTGTGAAGTTCTTCAATTTTGGCTTTCACTTCTCTTTTTTTTTTTGTTCAGGCTCTTTATACTGTGTTTTGGCCCAATCCTTGAGTGCATTTTTCACATTTTTGAGTTTACCTTCCCATATAAAGCTTGGAGATCCTTCAACATGTTGACAGCAGGTTTGCTGGACCAAATCTTTGGCTGCTTGGTAGTCGTTCCATATATGATTGTATTTAAAGGGAAGAGGGCCCAGAGGGCAGTGAGATTCAAGAGCTAATGTAGCGGGGTAATGATCTGAAGCAACATAAGGAAGAATGGTGGCATTGACAGCTGAAAAGGTGGAAAGGAAGGAAATATTTACCAGAAATCAGTCAAGTCTCTCCATAATATTGTTGTTACCCAATCTGCGATTACTCCAGGTGTATTTATGATTTTTTGGGATGACATTGACAAGATCACCACGTTTCATTATGTTTTCCAGCTAGTTTCTAAAAGGGTCTGGAGTGAAGTTGCCTCCACTTTTTTCATTGGCATGTAATATTAGAATTAAGTCACCCCCTAAAGTGATGTTGCTACTGTCTTCTTCTGCTATGTTGTTGCTGAGGGAATCCCAGCAAACTTCTTTGTCCCTATAATGATTCAGGGAATAGACATTGTAAATTACAATCTGCTATTTGCTCATATTGTTTTGTAAGAATGTCTTTACCCAATGTTGTTCTATTACTTCTATTGCACTGTTCCACTCATCCTGAAGCCAAAGTGTAGCAATTCCGCCTTAGGCCCCTCTGGAATCACATATACATCCTTTATAGTACTTATGATATTCAATGATCTTGTTAATTTATGACTGTCTCTATTTTGTTTCTTTCAATAAAACAATGGTTGGCTTCTCTTGTTGAATAAGATCGTTTAAGGCATTAGTTTTGGGGGGGTGCCCTAGTCCCTTGCTGTTCCATGAGAGAATTTTAATCATTTCAAAAGTGAGATTCGAGGATTTTCTCTCCCTCCCTTATCTTTTTCTATGTCTTTATCTATTGATCCTTGTATATATGACTCAATGGGGTTCTGGAGCCCCAATGCTATGTCTTTTTGTGCATTCTCGTCCCTATGTTGTTTGGTATACTTTCTTCCAAGCTTCTTTTGACTGTCTAGAGTGGATCCATGTTCCTTGGAGTTACTTTGGGTGATTCTGAGAGGGGGAGGATCTGATGGGGGGAAGAGGGAATGACCTGGGGATGGGGAGAAGAGGGAGGCTCATAATGAGTCAAGCGGGCAGGGGATTCCTGAGGAAGGGAGAGGACATGAAAGGGATTGGGGGAGGGAGAGGAAAGAAGGGGATCCAACTTGCAGACTAAATATAGAGGCGGTTGAGGGGAAGAAGGAAGAGGGAATGAAGGCGGGGGAGAAGAGGTAGGAGAGATTGGGGGGGGGGGGTTGAGAGGAAGGACTAGCTTCATTGGATAGTTTATGGTTAGGGGTTGTCTTTTTCTTTTTGACGGTTTCCCATTGTTCTTCTTGCAGAGTATTTTCAACATTAGAAAGTTTAGTGCAACGATTAGAAAAGTGACCATACTCGTGACATACCTTGCACTCGAAGGGGATCCGTTGATAGTCAAGTTGCTGAATGTGTGTCCAGTCGTCAACCTTGAGTTTAATGCCTTGTGGCAGACCTCTACCCAAATCAACTTCCACGCAGATATGAGCACAAGCCTGCATGTTGTCTTTTGGCTCACTCCGATCAATGTATTCCATGACAGCATTCCCACTAGCACGAATTGATTCATTTCCCCAACAATGCAAGGGGAGGTGAGGAAGACAGACCCAAACAAGCACTGCATTAGGAATATCAAGCTCCGGGTCAAAGTCCAAAGTCCATTTGTTTAGATACAAACCTCTAGAATCCATGAAGTGAGGTCCATTTCGGAATATTAAATCCTTGTTTTCCCTCATCTCAAAATGAAAGGTGAAGTACCCCTTTCCACAAAATATGATAGAAATTTTCCCTTGAATTATGTCTGTCCAATTCCTTTCCACACACCTCTGGACTATTTTTGGGGAGGGCGAGAGTCCCGTAAATTGCCCTATAAGTTCTTTTCCAGTCAGGGCAAGAGCAGCCATTCTGGGCAGAGTAGGAGGGAGAGAGACTTCCTGTAACTCCTCAATTTTTTTAACAAACTTGGAAACCGAAGGGAGAGTTCGCTGAGGAGGCAAGGAATTGACTAAAGTAGAGAAGGCATGTTGAAGCGTTGTCTCCTCTGGTGGAGCCTCCGGAGGGGCCATTCCAAGTGGCCGAGGAACGATTCAAACCTAAGTTGTAAGTGATGGCGGGAGCAGAGGAGCGCACACATTCTTCTAGCTAGGATCAAAACTAAATTGATGGAATTGACCCTTAAGAATAAGAAGGACAACTTATTATTATATGTATCACTTTTTTTATTTTCAAGGAATATTTGTACCATCTGATTCATCTCCAAGAACCTTTAATAATTGTGCATAAATTTTTCATTCTACCTTTGTGGAGCTTTCATTTTATTTAACACTTTTATTAAAGTGTTGAGATAATTATTAATCATCAAGCGAACTCTATATTTAACATACTTCATAGGAATCTTATACTTTCCTAGATTTAATTAGTTGTTTTTTATCATTTTTAACTTTTTTTACATGTTTAAAGATTGAGTGGTTAATAAAGTTTTGAGAAAATCCATTACCAAAAATTTGAGAGGTTTGTTACACCATTTCACCAAGACCAAATTAAGTAATAAAATAATAACATCTTCACACATGTATATCACACTTATTGATAATGTATTTAGATCTTCTAGTGGCCTAGTGTTTGACATGAATACCATATCATTTCACCTAAAGGAACTAAAACTACATGCACAAAGTTTATCAATACAAAAAAGAAATGGCTTGCCACCAAGTGGCTCTTGTTTATTGAAAATCATGTTATGACAAAATAAAAAAACAATATCTATTAAAATAATGATTATATAATTGTATGAAAAGTTAGTAGAATAAGCTCTCGGGGTAGCTCAATTGCAATGGTTGGAGATTCCTTTAGATACAAAAAAAAAAATTGGTACAATAAAGAAAAGGATTAGGAAATTTTAAAGGTTTTATATTATTTTTATATATGACATATTTTTCATTATAAATTTCTATTTTTAATGTATATTAGGTTTTTTCTTTTAACTCGGAGAAAACGTTACATGGTTATGACATTTTCCACATTGGTTTACTACTAGGAAAACCAAACCAGTGGTGGAAGAATAGAGATTTTGTTCAAAACCTTACAAAACATATAACATTATAAAGAGAAAATCATACGAAATACCTACAACACATAAAATTATGAAGGTGGATTATGAGGATATGGAGATGTCTATAGGTTTAGCAAAGGTCCCCAATGAAGGTGGCACTTTTCCTTTGAGTAGGAGTGCCTCAATTTTTCCAATATAAGTGACATATCTATATGCTCAAAAGTCATATCCCAATGATCCATTTGAATCTCATCAAGTTGGATCATGATCTCCGTCTTAGCTTCATTTCATTCTAGGAGGACCTTGATCAACAAGAATTTTCCGTTCCAATACAATTCAATGGTGCATAAATATTTGTTCTCGAAACCCCAGGAGTAATGAGGATTGAGCACCAATTCAACTACCGAAGCTAATACTTCAATGCCTATGACATTGTGTTTATCAACTTCGACTTCAATATTTCCTCATCCATCTCCTATTGGATGGGCTCAAGGTTTGAGAATGAAAGCATCTAGTGGCATTGTGCACTTGAAGGCTAGCATGAGCGCTACCTTCAACCCAATTAGAGGAGTCCCTACAAATCCTAACCCTTTCACATGGCATGGGAGAGAGCACAAGTAGGAAGCAAAAAGACAACAAGTGAGTGAGGAAACAATGTCCGAGAACATATAGGACAGAAGGCTACTCAAGAGACAAGAAAGGGACCAAGATGAGGGAATTATACAATAGAACGCAACTCGATAAAGTAGGAGAAAAAGCCAAGAGAGAGGTTCCAAGATGCCCTAAAAGAAATATTGAAACCAAAAGGAAATGATAAAATGAAATCCACTTTTTCAGTGAAGAATTTCCACATAACATAAATACTCCATTTAGGAGACATAAGTAGGGGATAATATACTTGAAGAGGGTCACCAAAAAGTGAAAAGATTAGGATTTGCGCATGGAGCCTATGTCAAGCATCACCTAGAAGCACGAGAAGTTCAATTTTATTTCCCCCCAACTGAAAGGATCACCACCCATCAAGAAAATATTCCTTTTATATAGAATTGGATTAACTACAAAGATGTAAATGGCAACCACAATGGGGGAGGCTAGGTCTAGAAGACCTAGACCCACCCCAAAAAATGGTAAAGAAACAACACCACTAAGATGGAAAGGCTCCAAACTAAGAACAAAGACTTGAATGAACTCATAGCTGTGGAAATTCACTTAAATGAGTGGTTGAATGATACATACTATCAACATAAACCCATACATGGATGAGTCAAGAACCTTCATTGAACTCTCCCATGGATCATACAACTTACATTCCATGAGATGATTAACTCACTCATGTTGCATTGAAGGGTGGGATGGCCTTGTCTCCTACCTCGATTGAGTGGGGTGACAATGGAGGCTCCCCCTTCATCTATATAACAAAATTATATATTTTTTCATTTCAAAATCCATTTATAAATTAAAAATATATATATAATAAATTGTTTAAAAATTTAATATCTAAATATAAAATTTATTGATGGTGCCATATAAAAAAAGAGTAAGAATTAACAATTATACTAAGTTTAATAAAAAAGTATATTAATAAAATTTCTAGTTTTTAAATATTTTAATTTTATCATGAATTAAATAAAAATAAAAAAAATCATTTCATTTAACTAATATGAATGCTGGCCTATGGGGCGTACAACAAATGGTAACAAGATGTTCTATTAAGGTACTATATGTTGTAAAGGTCACTAATTTGAAACTTTGTGGGAAAAAATCCAACCATGCTAAAGGGTGGTGTGGCCTAAGATGGATGCAATCCATGGGTGACGTTGACGGTTTAAATGCCGAGGGTCACGGTGACTCAAATGATACAACAAGTGTGTCATTCTCAAGACACACATTACCTAATGAACCAAAATAAAAATAATATAAATGTCAACCATATTGTGAAGTAATGAAAATTATTGAGAAAATTCTTTAAACCCATACCCTAGGAAGTTCTTCAACTTGCTAAAAGAATTCTGATTGTTAGAAAAATAGAGAAGGCATTGTATTTTGTTTGTTTGTTTTTTCAATTTGGTTCTGACTTCTTTATGGTTTTAATAACATGTGATGTTATAAATAATATTTTTAATCAGTTTTTGGAAAATGTTAAACTAGTTTTTTAATAGTTATTTATTAATATATATTTTATTGATTTATAATTTATATTGATATTTTTTTTTTATTTTTATTTTATTTTTAATATGCTAAAATTTTTAGAAGATTTACTTTAATTTTATAACTAGGTTAGATTAAGTTTATAACTTTGGATCTATCAACCTCAAAGGAGGTCAAATTTTTTCGAGGTGCAACCTCTCTTTTATTGTGAAAATTTTTGAGAAAAAGAAAAAACCTTACACATGAAGAGATTTAGTCCCTCTTCACCCTTGATAGATGGCAAAACTAAGATAGATCGAAATTCATTTAATATTTCATATAATTAAAATAATTTATTTATAATTTATATTTATATATTTAATATATTTATTTTCTATAAATTTATATTCGCATGTAATAATATAGATATTTTTAATATAACGTTAGTTGAATGATTAAAGATATGTGTGACTACTAGTAAGAGGTTATTTCATTTATCTTGTACTTACCGTTGAAACATTATTTTGTTACAGTACTTTAGGAAGTGCAAAACAATTATATTGGTGCAGTTTATATCACAAACTCTAAATTCGAAAAAAAACATAATATTAATATTAACATTAGATTTAAAATTTTGATAAATTTAATTAAAAAAATTGTAGTAACTCACAATTATTTTTTTATTTTTTTGTATTCTTCCTTAAGATTGTTTAATTTATATTTTCAATCTTTTTATTCTCCCTTTATACCATCTTTCTTCACCCCCCGCATCAATATCTGCTCGTGTAAATTTATTTCTTGAATGAAAAATATATTATAGAGCTCTAAAAAGCCTAAATATCCACACGTTAAAAGGCAAAAATCCTCACTGCACAAATTTCCATGGTGATATGATGTGCTCTAACCATAAATACATTTTGGCTCTTTGGAACAAAGGAAGATCCATGATGCAGTGGAGATCACTCACGAGTGCATCCACCCCATCAAGACTCAACATGATCACTTAGGAGTGCATCCATTCCATTAATACTCGACATATTTATGCGTGCATAATGCCCATTGGTCTCTCCAAAGCCTATGATTGTGTCAGCTCGGATTTCTTAAAGATGATCCTCATTAAAACGAGGTTAGGAGCAGGCATGGTGGGTTGGATCATGGCCTACATCACAACAGTAAACTATGTAGTTATCATAAATTACCTCCCAACAAATTTTTTTAAGGCATTTCGTAGTCTTAGACAGGGTTGTTCCCTCTCTCCCTCATGTTTCTGGTGATGACTGATGGTCTTAGTAGAAGAATAACTAATGCTCGGAACAAGGGATTTAGCTCTAGATGCAGTGTGTCTAGGAGAGTTTCCCACTCTGAATTGATGTTTGTAGACTATGTGTTCAATATGGGTAGGGCTTCTCTCTGTAAATGGTAGGTTTTACATGGGATCATCTCCTCTTTTGGAGAGGTATCGGGTTTGTTGATGAAATAAACAAAATCAGTTTTGATATATTCAGAACATGAGGAGTTGATGAAGGCCATCCTTGGATTGTTCAAGGTACAGTAGATCCCATCAGGCAACTGTTTTAAGTAGCTAGACTTTTTCATGAAGTCAAACAGATACAAGATCAAATATTGGGATTGGCTTACCATGAAATTTAAAAGGAGATTACAACTATGGTATCAAAAGTGGCTAACTATGGGTGTCATCTTAGTATGATAAAAGTCCTTCAAAATATCTCATTATATTGGATGCACATTTACGGATTGCCTAATGGGATGATCAATAGAATAAATTTTATCATCTCCTAATTTTTATGGGGAGTTGTTGTTGGAGACCTAAAAATTCATCTAGTCAAACTTGACCTAGTATTTAAATAGAAGACCCATGGCTAGAGGGGTATCAAGAACCTAGAGGGTGTGAATCAGGTTTTCTTCTCAAAAACTTGTGGCAGGTGGTGAACTTTGAAGGCATATGGAACATGATTATAAAAGACAAATATCTAAATAAGTGTGATATGCTCTGGTGGATTTCCATAGGGACTCCAATGAAAAAGGAGATCTCACAAACTTGGAAGAACTTATTGTCTTCCAAACACTAGCTTATTCGAAATATCAAATGGGATATGGGCCAAGGATCCATTCCAAAAGTTGGATTGGATGCACTTAGAGGTATAGATAGCTTCACTTTATCACTCTCACTTATTTATCACCTACATCAAGTGGAATCATTGTGCTAAAAGACATCACAATTAATAGAGGTCATGTATCCTCAAATAGATCTTGGAAGGAGGTGGATGAACTTGGACTCTTTGGTCAGCTAGCCACAGAATGACAAGAATACCTTCTTTGTCTAAAGTTAGTAGGGATCTTCCTATTACTAAAGGTGAACAATATTCCTTGGATTGGCGTCCCACACAAAGGACAAATCTTGGCTAGTGAGGCGTACTCCATTACAAAACAAGACAATGCATTTGATCCATGTCACATATGGTTCAATGGAACTTGGAAATGGAATGTTCCAACAAAGCTCAAATGCTTCTCTTGGTTGGTGGTTAGGAACATAATCCTAACATTGGAAAACCTTCTTAAGAGATGTTTTCAAGGCTCGAGAAGATGTGTTTTATGTTTGGCACATGATGTAGACGTGAAACATATTTTTCTACAGTGTCCTTACATAGTTGTGGTGTGGTTAGGGGTTTTCAATCTGCTGAATTTACAAGCCACATGGGACACGATTCATCCTGGAGAATGCCTGAAACAATAGATCGCGGAATATCTGGAATATAGGTACGTAATATTGTACATATATTGGGGCATTTAGAGAGTTAGGAAAGCTAATATATATGATAATTTGAGGCTTGATATAAGGATCACTTGCACCAAGTTTTCAGCATACTTCTTGGTGATAGGAAAGCATGAGGATAATCTACTTAGTAGTTTTCAAAGCACACTGGATATATAGGATAAATATCATGTAGGTTCTTCGATGGAACCTCAACCTCGGATACATGCCATAGTGGGATGGTTATATATTTGGATCATGGACATTTTTATTATTTCCACTGGCATAGTGACAGGGGCACAAATACTAGAGTGGAGCTATTGGCACTATAGGGAGTCCTTATATGTTCCAGAAGGGTTGGCAACGAGGAAAGCGACATATCTGGAGACTCAAAGGTGATTGTGGGGGTGGATCAACTCAAGGAATAATATGGATACTCCAAAGCTCACATATTGGAAGGACAAGACCATATTGTTGTTTCGGACTTCACGGGGGTTCCATTGCACGCGTCTATAATGTTCAAAATAGTGAGGCCGATTCACTGTCCAAAGAAGGGTTCTCTATCGAGTCAAGGAAGATCTTCTTCACTGAACATGACGGAGGCATCGTGAAGGCGATCTCTATTTTTGAAGGGTTAATGATACTATTGGTATATGATATGGTCCACACATCTCCCTTGTTTTTGACATTTTCCACACACGTTTATTTTGGTCATGGTTAGTTTTTAAATGTTTGATTTATTAACAAACACAGTGGTCGATGAAAGACTTGTAAAGGGACGTTAAGCGTATTTTCCATAGAAATAGACTCTGATAGATATCAATAAAATATAATTAAAAAAAGATAATAAACACATGGCTTATAAACATGTTATAACAAGTTCATAAGGAAAACCAAACCAAAACTAATGTAGTTGTAGAGTTGAAGCTTTTGTGATCCATATCAAGTTTATGAGAGATTTTTCGGCCAAATATCCCTCATAAACTAATGTAGTTTGCAATTTTTTTCAATTAAAATAATTTTTTTCTTTCTTAAAAAATACATTTTAAATTTATTTGGTTAGAAAGTAACAGCGTTCTCAAATAAAATTCACAATCTAAATATTTTGTCTTTCATTTGAATTCATGAATATATTTTGCTCAATTATCATTATCTCTTCTGTTTTGCTTTCGTTGTAACTTTCTTTCACTCCATTAACTTGTTATGATTTATATTTCTTTGCCTTTTCTTTTCTTTTTTATCTGTCCATTTTAGTCTGGGACTCTAGGATATTGTAATAAGGCAGTGATATTATAAGTATTTGACATCATAAGCTTGGGATATTCTATGCATTATGCACTATCTGTGTCATCTTTATTGCTATTTTGCATCCATGATTTGTTCCCAGAGGGATAGGTCTAAGTTATTTATTTTTTTACAAGGATTCCGAACTAGGTTGTACAGTGGTTTCCATGGCAAATTATCACCAATGTGAGAATTCAATATTATGATTAGTTGAAAGGGACGATAAAAATGTGGAATGAAACAGGAAATTTGATCTCATGTCCGCCTCAAAAAAAAATCGACGCTTCCCTGTTTTATTTTAATAAAAAAACCGTCGTCACATAATGAAAATCCAGGAACGATCAATCAGGTTTATTATTAGGTCCAGTGAGCCTGGCTGCTGATATGACAACGCCTGCCCGTGATCCTATCTGACACTGACACAAAAGGAGACCCTTAATAGTGCAAACCCTTACCGAGACGGCAGAAATAATGCTACTTTTTGGAAGCTTTTCCGGTAGGTTTTTATGGTCAAAATCCGGTAGCAATTTATTGGAATTGTAAGTTTGATAGCTAGTTTCTGCACAATCAAAGCGCCCCACAGGTTTTTAAGGGTGCTGAATCCAAATATGCAGTTAAAAAACCATTTTAACTACAACAAATCAAGATTTAACCTCAATTTTATCCGCCGGATTCCGTCACAGGAATCTCCAAAAAGTCGCATTATAGACAACTCCTAAAAGCAGAGCCTGGCTGCTGATATGACAACGCCTCCCCGTGATCCTGTCCGACACTGACACAAAAGGAAACCCTTAATAGTGAAAACGAGTGTTCAAATTTGAACACATCACAACGCTTCTGAAGCCCTCTAGCACGTCAGAGAAGTGCTTAGCAAAATTTACGAGTCAAAAGAAATTTAAATTTTGATTTTTATAAGTTAAAAAAAAAATTAAAATAATATTATAAGATGCCCAATGAAGGGCTACCTGTCCATAAGACATTTAAAAGAAATCCAGTTCTCTAAGTGATGTAACACTCTAAAGTCTGTAGGAGGTTGTGACAACACTCAAGAAAGTGCAACGGGACGTAACGAAGATTGTTCATTCATTCCCAACCCATTAGTCATAATGGCAGCACTGATAGAGTTAGTAGTGATGATATGAGGTTTATGTTCGTATTCATTGATAACGGAGGTTTATTTTCGCATTCATTGATAACAAAGGAGAAGTAGCTATGTATTGGTATCCGTGAACAAGCATATTTTGAAGTATCGGAGATTTAGAAGAAATAAAAGACAAAAGACAAACAAAAGACAAAAGACAAATGACCAAGGTAGATTATTTTGACCTTGTGAATCTTGCCTACATTGATTTTTCCAATCCCAACCTTATGGCGAGTGCACCACAAATTCGCAAGGTATTTTAACTCTCAGTTATAATCTGCAACTTTCATTTCCATGGCCTTTCATTCAGTTCATTGATTTAGGCAGAACCGATTAAAATTATTATGTATGGAATGGTTGATTGATCCTTATATAGTCATGTGTAGCACAAGTTCACAAGGTATTTTAACTCTCAGTTTTAATTTTCAACTTTCATTTCCGCGGCCTTTCATTCAATTCATTGATTTAGGTAGAACCAATTAAAATTATTATGTATGGAATGGTAGATTGATCTTTATATAGTTATGTGTAGACTCTGTATTTTTTTTATATCGTCCATCATGTCATCGATGAAGATTTTTTGGATTAAGTCTTTGAGCAAAGTCGACGGCTTTTTGCGCTTCGTGAGGAGGAAACAATGAAATTACTGCGAAATGAGAATCATGAAGGTTACACTCCGTATCAAGAATAATCTCTTAATCTTTCCATTCAACTTGAAGGTTTGATGTGAATTTGTGTCTCCTTATATTTCCTGCTTGTAATTACATCTTGCTCTGCTCAACTTTGAAAAATTAATCCATTAAAGTATTACACTTCATATTTTTTCATATATTCATTTTTCTGGGGATTGGAAGGGGAGTTATGAAGCTTTTGAAGTGTTGATAAAGGAAAGTGATTTCATGGTCCCAATTAATGGCCTTCAATAGGTATGCAGTTCAGCATTTGAAACGTTATTTTTCATACTTGTCCAATGCTTAAACATAGATTAAAGTGACAATGTTGATATTTTTACATCATAACCACATACTAGATTTTATGTGGTATCTTCATTTTCTTTAATTTGTAAAATTGTATTCTTTCTTGTCAACTCACTATTACCACAAGATTGTTCAATTACGAGATTACCTCATTAGACTTATCATCCTACCGGTATGAAAACATCTTCCATCCTACCTTTATGAGGACATATTCATGACATTACTTTAATGTTTCACATACATATCTTGACATAGTATAATAAGGCCGATAGGGTTCCTTACATTTTCCATGAAAACATCATTACTTTGAAACTCTGATGTTCGACATGGAAATCTTGCAATAGCATAATAAGATGGATATGGTTCTTTATTTAGGGTTTATTTTTAGGGTGGTATATAGACAAAGTAATCTCTTTATTAATTTGAATTCATATTTTATAGTAATAAATGAATACATTGTCATTTTATAGTAATAAATGAAAAAATTTTCATTTTATAGTAATAAATGAAATAAATTAGTTAAAGATGTAATTTTATCGTGTTTAAAAATAAATTAAAGTGATAATATTGACATTTTTACATCATGACCACATTTTCTATTGTATCTTCATTTTCTTTCCTAATTTGCAAAATTTTCTTTCTTTCTTGTCAACCAATCATTGAGACAAGATTCTTCAATTTTGACAACCATTTACACAAGATTGTTCAACTATGAAATTACACCATTACATGGTGGTAACTAGGCTTTGTGATTCAAAGGTTTTTTATATTTTTGCAAATAAATACTACCATCTCTTTTCTATTTTTAGATGATTTCGTAACTAACAACCACAATGCTTACAAAAGCCTAACATTGTTTCCATTTGAGCTTACTGTTATCAAGATTACTATTAAGCCTAGCATTTGTAAAATCAAACTTCATTTAAAACCCTGTATTTCTTCTCTTATCTTAAAAAACATTTTTCTTTATTAACTCTCTAGTTTTTGAAAACATAGAAATTAATGCTATAAAAAAATTGAGAAATTATAAGTGTGCTTCCCATAAAATTATGTAGATTTTTGAACCAGGGAGAAGTGTTAAAATGAAACTCCGGGGCTCTATTAATAACCACACAACATAAGATTGTTGTGCCTACACGCCGACAACTTAATTTTCTTTTTCCATTTGGTCTTCCCAAAAGATATAGAATGCCAAAACTATCCATACAACTACTATTGTGTCTCCCGCTTCATTCTCTCCATTCGGCATCTAGGAAATAAGTTTTGTGTGTGGGTGTCCATGTAGCTACTGCTATGAAGGAGTTTTAAGTTGATGTTGAAATCATAGAAAAATTAAATGACATTGTTAATGAAAGGAAACCATATTATTAGAAAAAGACATCAACGAAAAGAAATTGCATTATTAGAAAAAGATATCAACCAAACTTGAATTCATTGTCAGGACCAAATTTGAAAACCATTTTTAAACAAACAAAAAAATGACTAACCAAGCCATACAACAACAACACTACACATGTGTATTACATATTACAATATTTCCCTATTACATGTGGAAAACTTTCCTTTAATTACATAAATTTTTGAATCTATAAAACTTGAAGTTTTTAATGGAGATAAAAGTCTATTGATAGTGTTCTTTGATTGAGCACTGTTAAGAGAAAAGTTCAATTTCCTTGGTTGTTGAAGGTATATATTTATTTTTCTCGTTTGCTTTAAATTGTTTTAAGCTGAGTAAACTAGTTAGTATAAATTAGAAACAAATGAAAGCTAAAAAAACTGTTTCCATTGAGAAAATAGATTTATATTTTCAATGATGTAAATTCGGATACTTTTGAATATTATCTAATGAATAGAAGAAACATATGTTTACCTTTTTTTAATAGAATTTGAGAAAAACGTTTGCCCATTTACTAAATTCTATGAAAATTTTATAGTGTTTTAATGTAGCCACTTTTTAAATTTTAAAGATTTAGGACACCATTTCATTTTGTCATTTTTTTTTTATAAAGAGTTTACTTAATATACACTTATTAATAAAAGTACAAATTTTTTTATAACTTTTCATCTTTGAAGGGTTAGATAAATATATTCCCTTCCAAATAAAATTAAGACCAGCCCTTCAAATTCGATCACTGGTGCAAACACTTACTGAGATGGCGGAAACAGAGACATAAAAGGAGAGAGCAAAAGGCCACCTCCATAAAAGTTCAAAATTAATTTGATAATTAATTTGATTTTTTTTATTGGCCTAACCAGGTGGAGGAATTGTCCGGACAACCAAAAAGTGGTCAAAATTCATGCAAAAACATTTAGGACAACTAAAATTTTAAAGTTTAACCACTATAACTTGGATTTACAAAAATCTTTACGAAATTTTCTCTAAATAAAACCGAAATTTCCATCTTTCCGAGCAACTCCTCCACCTCCACCTCGTTAGACTAAGTGGATTATATCTCTGCTAGGCTGATTATATCTCCACCTCGTTAGACTAGGCTTATTATATTTCTGGTTCAAAATTAATTCATGGTTTGGAAAATCATTTTTCCTCTATTATTTCACATTCTTTTATCTTGTGTGTTTACGGGTGGAACGTTGTCTTATGAGCCCCAACTAAATTATCTTTCTTTGGGGAGGAAAGAAAAATTTAGGAAATCTTATTCTTTTTGTTGTGACAACAAATTTTTTTAAAGGAAATTTTGTGATTTTTGTCTAGGGTTTAATAAAAGTAAATATTAGGAGGAAAAAATTATAAGGTATCAAAATCTAGAATATATTAATAATTATAGTCTCTTTTCTATATCAAACTTAACTATCAAAAATAATATATTTATAAAATTACTATCACATTTTTTCTTTCTACACCATAATAACTATAACAACCACATGAGCTAAAATTTGCTTGTGGAAGGGGAGAGCGAGGAAAATGGCGAACTAAGGGACTAGGGTTTTTGACAAACCCTTCCACAGAACACAGTTTGAGCAAACAGCTTCTCAGGCCCAAATAGAACTTTCACCAGGATAGGCTCTGTGATTTTGGATGCAGAGGACAATGAATAGTCTGACGAGGGAGGCATCAGCACCTCCCCCCAAAGATTACAATCATGAAAACCCAAATGAGAGCAGAATTAAGAATGCAAAGAAGCCAAAGGTACGGCCTGCACAACAGCGGGAGAAGAACGAACAAGAAGATCTGGAATACGAGAAGGAGGATAAACAAGCAACATATGGAAAACCAAAGAAAGCTTCATCATCCACATGCAAGCCCATTGCCACAGAAAGGCCCAAGATCGAGCTACCTAGTTAGAGAATCAATGCGCAAATACAATTTATGAAATATCATGCCCTGATTGGAAAATTCATAGGTTACTGGCCAACAAAAAAGCCCTGCAAGAATGGATCACCTCAAAATGGAAGCCCAAAGGTCATGTAACTCTACAGCTAGGCCTTAAGGGCTTCTTCACAGCATATTCAACTACCTTGAAGGCTGGAATCAAGTTCTAGATGGAGGATCCTATTTCTTCAATGCAGCAGGTATTTATCTACGAGATTGGGTCAAAAGATTCAACCCACACAAGGACGATTTCAGCTGGGTGCTAGGGTGGATCCGCATGTACTCGCTTCCACTGGAATAATAGGACGAGGACTCACTAATAGCCATTGGCAATGAATTAGGTGAGTTCATAAAGGTAGCGGAGGAAACTAAGCTTCGAAGATACACATCCTATGCACGGATCTACATTTACATGAAGCTGGGCCATGCGCTCCCAGACTCGGTAAGTCTTCTGCATGACGACTTTGAATGGATTCAACCCCTTGACTATGAACATGTACCCTTCCGATGCAGGAGATGCCATGCCCACGATCACCTCTTTCGTGACCGTCCCTTAAACATGCCTCCTAAAACCACAGAAAATGGAAACAAGTCTGATCCAGAAGGATTCACCGAGGTAGCCAACACGAAAAGGCATACCAAAAAACCTCCCTTAGTACTAAAAAATACTGCTTCATCTTCTGATTTGCCATCCTTTAGTAATAGCTTTGATATTCTGACAAATCTAGAATAGCCTGAATCAAATACACCTATGTCAACAAATCCAAGCTCTGTTCCATCCACCTATCTGTCCCCCACACTTATCCACTCTAAAAGTAGTCATCCTTTGAATGCCAATACCTCTGAAAAGCCTGCCTCAGACTAGCAACTCAACACCAACCCTCTTCAGAACAAAGCCCTTTGGTTCGATAAAATTATGGACATTGATGATACACCAGCAAAACCTTCTCAGCCACAAACCCATCAGGAGGGATGCAGTCAGTAGAGTTTAAAGGAAGAAGAACCAGAAAGATTTGATCTCAGTAAAATAGGCATTTTCAGTCTAGAGCAACCGTGCAAAAGGAAAGAGTTCGACACAATACTAGATAGACAACTTGAAAATTTGGAAGTAGTGCTCACAAGAGTGCATCAACATAATACTTTGGGCAGACAACAAGGAGGCAAATGGGATAGGAAACATATCATCAAAGATGGGAAGAAAAGAGGTAGGAAGACAGATCTACAATGTACCATATTAATTGGGGAAATGTTAGTGGAGTCGGGAAGGTGCTCCAAGTTGACCAAATATTACCGATCCCTACCTACTAGTCAACCATGAAGCTCATCTCATGGAATGTAAGAGGACTGAATGGTCCCAGGAAGTATAAAATGTTAAAGAACATGATTCAGCAAGAACAACCATTCGTTGTATTCATGCAAGAAACAAAATGCAGCACCAGCACATTAGAATCCATATTATCCAAAGCCTTGGTAGCATGTCAAGCGATAATAGTAGACGCAACAGGTGCCTCGGGAGGGTTAGCCATCGCATGGAACACTTAGCATATATCCTTAACAAATTTACATGCCTCACACTATTTCATCCAAGCAATGTTCCACCTGATTGGTACCAACATACATGGACATTTAACCAATGTTTACTTCCCTCCGGAGAGTACGCGAAAAATTAGGCAATTAGAAACATTGGAGATTCTTAATGCTCCAAGAACTTATCCACTATGGATCACGAGGGGAGACTTCAGTATGATCACAAGGCTGGAGGAAAAATTGGGAGGCAGAAGAAAGCTGGACAAAGAAAGAAATAACTTCAAAGATTACATTCAACACAATGGTCTAATAGACTTACCTTTTGATAACGACATCTAAACCTGGAACAACAAAAGAGACGGCACTCAGCAAATAGCATCAAGGTTGGATAGATTTCTAATTGTAGACAATTTTTTTCATCTTGATGGTGATATATGCACCTCTATCCTACCCTTATATGGCTCGGATCATTGGCCCATTTCATTGCAATGGAAAAATCTCGGAAAATCTAATAAAAGACCATTCAAGTTTGAAGCTTTCTAGCTTACCCACCCTGAGTTCAATACAGTGGCCAAATCAGCATGCAGAAGTTTCCTTCCCAATGGTGGCTCACTCATGTACCAATTCTAGCAAAGACTAAAGCATATCAAAAAACAAATCAAAACCTGGAATTACACCACATTTGGCAACATCCTTCAAGAGAAAAAAGTTCTTGAGTAGAGCATGATAGAGCTATAGCAAAAGATCATCCTAGAAGGAAGAATAGAGGAACATGCCAGACAGGAACAAATCCTACTAACACAACTAGATGAAAGAAGAAGACAAGACGAACTTCTCTAGAGACAAAAGTCAAGAATTAGATGGCTAAGTGAAGGGGAATGAAACACCAAATTTTTTCATCGTACAACTATACAAAGAACAATGAATAATACTATCTCACACATTCAAAACTCACAGGGAGACAAAATGGAGAAACAAGAAGACATATAGAAAGAGGGTCTCTTGGTCATCCTTCTGTAAGTGAGGCCCAAACCTTTAAAGCTCTTTTAGATACATTCTCAGAAGCCTCTGGCACCACCATAAACACTACCAAATCTCAAATTTATTTCTTCCATACTACTATTCCCACCCAAAGAATCATTGCTTGAATGATTGGATTCTCTCAAGCAAAGCTTCCTTCTCAGTATTTAGGCGCCCCTCTCGTAGACTTAGCCTTAAAGCATGCTTCCTGGCATCAACTCGTTGAGAAAATGGAAAGTCAACTCATATCTTGGACACACAGAACTCTCAACATGGCAAGCAGATTAGTCCTGATAAAGGTAGTCGTACAATCAATGCCCCTCTATCTCTTCTCAGTTCTCGCTGCATTGAAATGAGCGCTAAAGAGAATCAGGATTCTGCAACGCAATTTCTTACGGGGCTCCACAAGACAAAACAAAAAATGGGCATTAGTCAAATGGGAAAAATTTTGCAAGCCTAAAAAGCAAGGGGGCCTAGGCTTACATGATCCACAACATAGCAATACTTTGATGGGAGCACGGATTTGGTGGCAATGGTATCCTGCCCACGGAGGCCATAGGCGCAATTATGGACTGCAAAGTATGCAAATAATCGACCGCAACAACAACTAATAAGGATAATTACCACGCTCACAGGATCCCTAATTTGGAATGCAGCCAAGCAACAGAGAGAGGTCATCCATCAACATAGCTTTTGGGATATAAGGGACGGGAGGACGGCCCATTTTTGGATGGATTCATGGCAATAGAGACCCAAACTTGCAACACTCTTACCATGCACAAATCATCATGGAAACGACATTAAATAGGAGGACAATATAGCACATTTCTGGACTCTCATCACTATACAGGGATTCAGGTAATGGAAATTGTTGGGGCAAATAACACAGCAAGAAATGGAAGCTTATAACATGGAGCTACACAAAGAGCTCACCAGCAGAAGAATCAGAGTCAATACAGGAAGCGATGTACTGAGATGGGGATATACACTGAAAGGAACATACACCACTAAAGAAGCATACCAACTAATGTTCCAAACTTAGGAACCAACAGATCCTCCTTGGAATCATATTTGGACTACAGGGATATGGCCCAAAGTTTCCACCTTCATCTGGCTATTGTATAATCAAAGAATTCTCACATGGGACAACTTAACCAAAAGAGGATTTCAAGGACCATCCTACTGATCCAACTATCAAAACAATGAAGAAAATATTTAGCACCTCATGGACTCTTGCCACATGGCCAATCAACTCTGGGAAAAGCTCACTTTCAGATGTCAGCAACCTTGCAGACTTCTTGGGGATATAAAAGGCACCATTCGCAATTGGACTCTAGAGCCCTATAACAACAAAGTTCTCAACAAGTTGTGGACAATATTGCCAGGCCTCCTTCTATGGACAATCTGGAAGAAAAGAAATAAACAAATTTTTAAAAATCACAAAACTTTGTTAGAAATCATATGGACCGAGCTATGTGAGAACATTAAGGAAAATCTTGTGTTGCATCAATGGAAAACTAAGGAATTTACTACCCAACCTCAGGAACTAAGCATATGGGCTAACTAGAACATCCAGCTCCAACAAGCACAATTGAATTCCAATAGACCTAACATTATAACCAGGCAGCTTTCACATTGGTTACGCCCCCCAAAAAGTGTGATTAGGTTAAATTTCAACGGTGCCTCCAAGGGAAACCCGGGCAAAGTAGGATACAGGCATATTTAGAAATCATGAGGGCCAACCCCTACTATTGTATTTTGGCTCCACTGGATGGGATACGAACAATTCTACAGAACTGGAAGGATTGTGGCAAGGTATGAAGCTAACTCACCAACATAATTTTTCTCCCATCATTATAGAAGGGGACACTCAAATTCTAATCAATATGGCCACTCAAATCCAACAAGGAAGCACGGCTTCAAGAGTTGCCAAAAGCTGGAGATTAATGGACAGACTTGAAATAATAGAGAAATGGATAAAAGATAGGAGAACAATAACTTTTATTCATGTCAAAAGGGACAGTAACAAATTTGTTGATCTCCTGGCAAACATTAGGGTGGAATAGGATCAGATCCTACATTCTGGTCTTCTCAACATTATAGATGATCACATTCAATTGCAATTTTGCACTGACCTGGTGCACAAGGAAGCTCAACCCCGAGATGTGGGTGTTAATTAAGGTAATTAAGCTGATGAGACAGGGCAACGGCGGACAGGGTGGCCACATGGCCCTCTGCAACCTTCCCAAGGTCACCATGAATGGCATTCATGGCACCTTGTAGGAGTCATTTAATGCCTGCTCAAGTCGAGGTAAGGCCATTACCTACTTAACCATGGATCCGGATAACATTCCTATCATTCTACCCCTTTTTCACTGTGTATGCCCTCCGCAGGCGGGAGAGTCAAGTGAACGCAATAGCACTGGGCACAAAAGTTCGCTTGTGAGATGCATTGATTTGGGCAATGGCTTCCAACATTCCTAAACAAACCTCTGCAATTCGGCTCATGACCTCTAGCCCTCTGTAACGTCTGCGCAAATCTCTTCTGTTAATTCCTCTTTTGCTCCTCCTGAGTCTCTACCTGTTCCCATATCCACCATGGTCCGCCACCATATGCGCAGCCGACGTGGTGGCACGCGAGGCGGAAGTTCTCGCTCCCCTGCTTTGCATAGCCATGACTCTGCTTCCCCTGCCTCCTCTGCCGAAAATCCCCACAAGCACAGTTTTGCAAGCCAATATCCGAATACAAGAAGTGGCAGAGGCAGAGCCGGCCTCCATAGCTCAAGACGTGAAGCTGCAGTTGTCCGCACTGAAACCTTTCCTCTGCCTCTGCATCATGTTCCACACATAATGCAGTTTTCTATTTTGCAGCTCTTTGAATCGCCCGGTTATTGTAGCCACTATCTCAATTTCCATTACAGAAGAGATCGAGCAACATATTCCCATGACCATTTCTATGGAGGAGGAAAATAGAGCTGGCCCGCGCAGGAACAGGGGCAATAATGATGAGCAGGTAGGTGATGGAGGTTAGAACAAAAGGCACG
>APFE031464760.1:6856-29068 GCA_000404065.3 Pinus taeda | reverse complement strand
TTCCACTGCATGGAAGTTACCAAACAAACCAGTGCCACTGAAGTATTTGCCTATTTCAGGGCGCACAGCTGCATATTCCTCCCTGTCAGGTATCAACTTTTCTAATGCTTGCAAATATGCACTAGTTACCTTTGCATCTAAATGGGGTTTGGTCCTAATTCCACCCCCTGGTGCAGGTTGGCCCAACCAAGATGTAGAGTAGTATTTTGGCGTAAGGATATACGCCAAGCAATGTAGTGGAAGATTAAGTCTATTCCACCGTTCACACACACAATCGTGAATCATTTTGTACAAGTCGGGATCTCTATTATGAACAATATCTTTTATTTGCCCCAACATGGTATCCATCTGCTCATACACCTCGCCAATCACTGGTTTGTCTATATCTGCAAACCGAATCATGTGATAAATGGGCTTGGTGAAATCCAATACTTGCCTCACACTTGTCCAAAACTGACCATCAAGAGCGGCCTCCTCCACCAGTTCAAAATCTCACCTGTTAGCGGTATTTGTAGCCCTTTCCTTTAATACCTGCCAATGTGGACTTGATACCATGCTAGCCAATGACTCTTTTACCTTCAAAAGGCGCTTGAAGGTGAGGTAATAGCTATCAAATCTAGTCTTTGCAATCTTCAACAACTCCAATCTTGAGTGACTGCGGAAAAGGTCATGGGTATTGCTATGATTTGTAATAAATTTTATCATTTGTTTGCCTTTCTTGTACAGATACCAATCCATTTGTATTGTGCATTTTTGTTCTTGACAACATCATGCATCAGAGGGTTCAATGTGTGAACCAAACATCCAGACCAAAATATGTCGGGGTATTTATCCTCAATAATTGCTCCCGAGGCCTTACAATTAGGAGCATTATCAGTGATGACTTGGATGACATTGTATGGCCCAATACGGTCAATTGTTTCAAGTAATACTTCTGCAATGTTGATGGCGGTCTTGAACTTGTCTGAGTAATCATGTGTAGTTAGAAAGATGGCACCACTAACAAACACAGCAAGAACACTTATCAATGGCTTGCCTTTTACATTTGTCCATCCATCAGATACAATGGACACCCCATGGTCAGTCCAAGAACTTGTCATTCTATTCAAAGAATGTGATATTTTTGCTTTTTCATGATCAAGTTCAACGGTTCTTGCCTTGTCATACCCAGGGCCCTTGTATCCTTTAGGGGCATCATTTATGGCAGAAACCATTTCGTGCCAATAAGGTGAGCAAAGAACATTGAATGGTATCCCACATGCATAGAGAAACCTGTAAACCTTTGAATCCACATCATTCCTATACCCCTCATCAAGGAACTCTGATATGGTTCTACGCCTTAAAGATGATGACCCTGCATATCCACTGCCTTGGGAGGATGTTGAAGGAGTTCTTTGTGCTTGTGATTGTGAGCTTGGTTCAAAGAAACCCCTTGATTTTTTAGATTTGTATTGGGCTTCCTCCTCTTCCCTTATGTATTTGGCTCTATCTGTTGCTGACACAGCGGCACAAGTTTTGATCCCTATTTTTTTATCTCCATTGCATGGCCTTTTCCCGCAGAGGTGTTTTCTGGTACAGGTGTATGAACCTGTGTAATTATTGTTGCAATGGGGGCAATGAAATTTAGTGGTTCCACCCCCTTTTCCTACTTCAGGCCTATTAACATATTTCCACAATGGGGTTTGGTCTTGTTTAGTTTTTTGAGAGTCATGTTCACCCTCCTCTAGCTCCTCACTAGGGTTTTCATCAAGTCTACTTTCTCCAGCTTCTTCATCGCCGTCTTCATTTTGGCCCCTCCGTTTCCTACTCTCCAGCATCATAATAACCATAAAAGGGACCAAGAAGAGGAAAATGCCAAGAAATATAGCCAGTTCCATGATGTTTGATATTTGTAGGCTTTTGAATCTGCAAAATTTAATGGGAATGGGAATGGGAATATGAATGAGAAAATTAATTTAATTTATTTAGATTAATTAATTTAATTTAGATTCATGATTTTTTTACTAATAAATATCCAGTTGTTTGCCTTTTGGATCTTAGAGCTAGATTCATGTTCACGTGGCTACTCCACTTCTTTCATTTCTTACAAGAATTTCTATTGGAAGCTCGCTTCTTGTGGATCTCTTGATTTTCTTGAGTAGGGGTCTCTCTTTAGCTTCCAATTTGGTCCCTCCTTATCCCTTCGAGCAAGTCATCATGGATGATTCGTTTACGTTGTGTCATTTTATTGATTTTCTCCATGATATACTAGAAGAGGCCATTCATAAATTGCCTTTGTTCTCGGGTGGTGATTCAGTCGCTGTTAGAAAGCATCTATGCAGGTTTACTCATACAATAATCAAATATTGTTGTTCTCCCCAATATAAACGTGAAGATGTCAAAATGCGTCTATTTGCCTTTTCTTTAGAGGGTGATGCTTTGAATTGGTTTAATAATTGTCCTGAAGATTGTTTCGCTTCTTTACAAGACATCATCAATGCTTTTATAGATAGATATGTTTATCAAGGTAGCTCGCCTTGTGCCCCTAAAATTATGCACCAGAATGAGAGTGATCTTGTAAAAGATCTAGTTGTCAATGAAAGATTTCAAAACAATTTTCCATATCAGAATGTGCCATCCAATTGTACCATTGCAAGACAAATCCATGCTAGTGGAAAAGCAGGAGCAAGTTATCAAATCAGTGTTGACAGTAAAAGGGAGAATGATAAGCATCTTATAGAAGAACTAAAGCAGTTGGTTAAAGACATGCAGTTCAATCAAACACAGTTGGTAAAAAATATGGAGCTTAATCAAGAAAAATTTATCACTGATTACGTCAAGGATGTGAGAACTTTGTACACTTAACTGGAAAAACATGATGAGGAGATGGAAATCATGAAAATTAAACACTCCAATCACGTAACCAGCGTAGTAGAAAAGTGTGCTCAGAATATGGAGGATATGAGGACCAACATGCATAGTCAACATGCTAACGAAATGGAAACCATGAAAGCTAGTCATGATAGGGAAATTAATTCTATGCAAAGCAAGTTATTAGCCCTAGAGGAAAATATAATGATCTTGGAATTTAATCATTCAAATCATGTGACTGCCATGGAAACAAGTTATCAAGAAGAAATAAGTTCGATTCAAAACAAGTTGTCAACTATGGACGAAGAAATGACCATCATGAGATTCGATTATAATAATGAGTTAGCTATCATACAAGCAAATCATGAGAAAGAGATAAACTCTATGCAACATTGTTTGATGACCATAAAGGAAGATAACGACAAAGTAATAAAAAATATGGACGCTGGTCAGATATGTCTTTAGAAAAAGTTATTGACCATGGAGGAAAGGCATGCCGAGGAAGACAGTACTATGAAGGTTGAACACTCTACCTAGATGGATGCCATAATCATTCAGGTACATAAATTTCAACATCGATTAGAGGATGGAAGAAACAAGGAAACCTCGAGAGATCATAAGCCTCCTTGTCTGCTTCAGCAAGCTCCATCTTATTATGAGGAGGTCATTTGTTCCATTGAAAAGTGGCTAATTGAAGGTGACCTGGATAAAACAGAAATTGATAAGAATCAGATGCAAACTTAAGAAAGACATGTCATGCATATCTTACATACTTCATCTGAGAGTTTTGAAGTAGAATGTTCCACATCATCAGAGTTATAGCCTGCCACAAAGAAAAAACACAAGAGAAAGAGAATGAGAAAGCGATTTGATGCATCAGATGGTCGCGAGCATCTTGATTTTCGGATAGGAGAAAGTCCTACCATATACAGGATTGGACATGGCACATGAGAGAAACAACCGACAGATTTGCATGAAAGCAAGCAAATGCTCAGTATGCACTATATTGAACACATCTTATGCCATGGGGCATCTTTGTATTGTATTTCTAACCTTATGCCCTGTTATTTCAGTATTTCGTTTTGTAGTTAGAATTGTGTTTTTCATGTTGTTAGACTAGTTAATAAATGAAGAGCTTATATCTTTCCTGTGCTTGACATTATATGATGATTTTTGGATGGACGCTACTTATGTTGTGTGTTGCATCGATGCAGATTCTGGATTCTCACATTCCTCCAGTGTAGCCATGTGTCCCCAAGTAGAGCCAGATGTTGACCACTACGTGTCAATGACCCATAGAAGTACACACCCTTTTCTCGCAAAAGGGATAGTTCCTGATCGATGTGTTCGTGCCGTCCAACTATCATCATCAGCTTGATCATCATCTTATAATGTAAACCCATTCTACATGTGTATAATATAAATAATCTCAGTAGATCCATGTTGTGTATGTAATCACTTAGGTAAACCTACTTTTCTAGTGATGATCTACATTCCAGGAGGTTTTTTGTCTCACTAATTCATTCTTAGACGGTCGACAGAGTTTTCCTTCAGCCTTACCCTAAAGCCAGAATGGATTTTGTTACTAGGATCTTAGGGGAGTCCTAGTGTTCTAGATCAAGTCTATGTAATAGTGATTTGGGAATAATCTTAACTATTTGGTTTGGTTGTTTTATTACAAATTGCTTGGTCTGTTAGATTATATTTGTATCAGAGAATTGGGTAGTCTGTGACGGTCTTTTGCAAATGGGTTTTCCCCCTTGAGATATAAAAAATGTAAAAATCATGATGTAAAGTGTCTTGAGGGTTGGAAAAATAATTTATCGCCTCATACGTTAATTAATTAAATTTTCTAGCCAAAATTAATTAAAATCCTAAGCTAGAAATTTAATTAATTCTAGGTCCTAGGTAAATTTAAATTCTTTGAAGGCAAAATTCGTCCATCCTTAAAAAGTAAATTTTAAGAGGTCTAGGGACTAAGACAAATAAATTATTTTGTTAAATTTTAAGCTTTTGGTCCACAGGGTTAAGTCAAAGTCAAAATTTTGAGGAAATTAATTCAAAAATTTAATTTTTGAATTAATTAAAATGCATTTAATTGAAAAATTCAAATTTCCTCAAGAATTTGAAATTTCGATGGAGAGATTAAATGAAATTTTGTTCCTCATCAACGATCGAGATTGCTTTGACGAGGATCACTTGAACTAGCCATTGGAGGATTTATCTTTAAATAGGAGGTCATTTGTCAGTCAGTCCATCTGATCTTTGATCATGTGCTAAGTAAGCAAAAAGCTTTTGTGTAAACTTTTCGGATAATAAAGAAAGACTTTGCGATTAATTTTTGCCGGTGCTACTCTTCACGGAAATACTCTAAGATGTATTGTTTTCAAGCGTAATTTCTTTTTTCCGTTAATTATAGCTTCTGAAGAGTGATTTGAGTATAGGTATCTTGCTCGGTCGCTGGGGTTTGAATAATAATCTAAATTCTGAATGTAATAGTAGGTATCTCTATTTGTCTGACTTTTATTATTGTTTTCTCGCTCTATGTTGATGGTTGAATTGAGTTTTGCAGGAAAGTCTTGATTTTTAGATCATCGGGCATTCGGGGAAGTTTTCAGCTTTTCCGATCCGTGTTTTCTAAAGAGCCCAACTTAATTTGATCCCGGGTTTATCATAAGATATTTTTTGTGGGTGGTAGATGAAGGCTTTTGAGCTCAACACCTCTTTTAGACTTGAAAATTTTTGATTTTTTTCTATGCTAAATCGATATCTAGCTTTTGAGAGCCTGAGATTATTAGGTCTGAGAGCGGAGTTGGACTCACACTCCCTACATTTGAATAGATCTTTCATCCATGTACATAGATCTGTAATTATTTTTGGTTTTCTGACTTGGGTTTTTGTATATATCGTTTGGGTTTTTTTGTTGTCTTGTAGCTACAGATCCGAGGAAGAAATCTGCATAGAGTCTAGATCTAGGCTTTGGAGGGTAAGATCTGGACCTCTGGGGTTCATTAAAATCATTTTCTAGGGATATTATTCAGCCATTTTGTAGTCTAGGGTTTTAAATTTAAAACTTTTTAATCAGGAATTTTTTTAAAGGGTTTCACTGTTAAATCTGAAGCAAGTGGATTCGCAGTCTTAAATTAAGAGGTTTTGGGCCACCATTTTTGCAGATTGATTTGCTGCGTGGTTTTTGGGTTTACTGTGCATTTTCGAAATTTTTTTACAGCCATCATTTCCATTATCTTTCTGCCTGTGATTTCCCGTATCTCCTCTCTTCACGCAGTCGATTACCTGCTGTCTCGTTTTCCAGGTTCGTTGCCCTACATCTGGGTTTTGCACCTTAAAGTCTCTGTAGTCTGCACCGTCCTCCATTGCTACCCATCCATATATCTTTAATCAAAACGTTGCCTAAACTTTGCAGCAAATCCGCATTTAACCGTGGCTCCCTCCCTGCATTTTCCCTTTCCATCCATGCTATCCAGTTTCTCCCATCTCACTTCTTCTCCATACACCATCGCATTTTTTCTTTTGTTGCACTATCCCTGTGTCTGCCCTCTTCTTTGCTACAATTCCATTAACCCCTCCATCATTGCATAATCACTGCTAGTTCATCAAACGCCTTAGCCATCGAGCAACCTCACAGATCCGTCGATCAGATCTCTCTCACCCTTTATGTGTTTTGCGTCAAATCAAACCCTCGAAATTCCGTCTAGCCTGCAACTATTCCTTTCCCGTCCGTAACCTTTATCTTCTCCATCGCTGTTCTGTCTACAAGCACATCCTGCCTAACCACAAACTCCTCCCTTTCGGCCTCTGCTCCTGCGACTCCCTCTTGCATCCTCAACCACAAACTCTCCAACCTCCTTCCTCCTCGACCTACGTCCTCTCTTGCGCAGACTCCTGCAAACCCTGACGCAACTCCATTTCCGCTGCCTTTTCCTCTGCCAGTCTGTCGATCCTCATCCGCCATCGAGTTCTCCTTCTGCCGTCGAGCTTGCATACACAAGAGCAAGAAAATTTTGACTTTCATGTTCATTATTATTATTATTATTATTAATTTTTTTTTTGTCTGAATTTGACTACTCCTATATTGATACAAAAATTTTGTTAGAGAGAGGCAGAGGCCTCGAGATTTCTAGCCGATGGGTCGACAGGCTTACAAAAAATTGCTTAGGAAATTGACCAAAAGACCAGCATACTGACTTGCTTTGAGACTTGAGACAACTGAAAAGAGTGATGGAATACCAGGACAAGAGAAAGGAACAGCACAACCGCTGCCAAGACAGTGACCCGTTAACATACTAAACCAAAACAGGAGTGAATCGCCCACGCATGGGTAATCGGTAAAGCCGAAATTGAAAACCGAAGTTCTGAGAGTTGATCATTCTTCATGCTGTGTTGCAGGCAGTTCTTCAACAATGGGGCAGCCATATGGATCAGGGTCTTCACATTCAGAGGGTCGGCCCTCTTTTCCTGAAGGACTTCCACATGAAGGGGCGCTTGGACCGGCTTGGAAGGGCGCTTCCTGAGTTGCAGAGCCGCCTTGGGTGTTCCTCTGAGCAGTCACAATCTGCATTGTAGCCATCTAGTCTTCCATTCTTGGAACTGAAGGGTGTCTCGAACTGTCAACCTCCCAACCCTCAGATGCCTCACACAACTCGACAGTAACTGATGCTGTGACGGAGGAGCTGCCAAGGGTGCACGACAAGTGGAAGCGAACTATTTGGGAATTGGGATGGAGAGAACGCTCTTCGGAGAGGAAGCGCTCTCGACCTCTGTTGCGTTCGCTTCTAGTTTCAGGATACTTGTCAAACCGAAAATTCAAAGCCTCTGACGAAGATTTTGAGGTAGACGAGGAGGGCTGGTAGGAGACTCGGCCCCTTGAGCTGCCCCTTCTACTAATCATTTTGGTGCGCAGTCTCGGCATCTTGAAGAAATCTAGAGGAATTAAATAGTCAGCTGTTGATGGGATTGAGAAGGGGCGACCAAGGGAGTTGGAAGCATACCATCCCCTACGCTTGTCGTCGTCTGGTTTCTGAGACCGCCAGTATTCTGGACTATCTTCCACCTTGCCAAACCTGCAAGTGCCGAAGAGAGTAGCGGGACGGTGTAACAAACAAAGTAGAGTTTCCAAAATACTAACACATTTGCAGGAGTAGGTGCACTGCGTTATTGCAACATTAATGTTTACTGATTGAGATATCAAATCATTGTTTGTGCGATGCCGACTGGCACTTGTGTTGAGCCACGCTCTCTGCCTTTTCGCCGCCATCATTCTGAACGCTATGCTATACACCCGCATCCGGGGGACTTTCATGTTCATTATTACATATGCGTTTAGTTTTTATATAGTTAGGTGGTAGTGTATTTATTTTTTAATTTCATTTGAAATGCATTTTGAGTTTGATTTTTTTTTTTTTTAGTTTGGTAAATTTCATTTAACATTTCGATAATTTTTTTTAGGTTTTTGTTTCTTTCAATTTTGTTTTTATTATTAGTGATTTGATTTTTCTCATTTTTATTTTTGATTTATGATTTAAAGAACTCTAAAAAATTCTAAAACATTAAAAAGTTCCTAGAAGTCCTAAAAAGTAAAAAATCCTAAAGATTTAAAAAATCTAAAAATTTTAATTTTTTCTTGTCACTTTAAAATTTGGAATAAAATAAATTAAAGGACTTGTGCTTTCACATTAAGTATTTTTAATGTGGCCTATGGCCCATTAAAAATCTATTTTATTGACCCTTTGATTTGTTTTTCTCATTTTTCACATTAAATTAAGTTCCTAAGGAATAATTAAATTGCTTATCTGAAGTTCCTTAGTGTTATTTGGTGATTAAATGTATTTTTGATATCGTTAAGTGTGATTATTGTTTCAAAAGTTATATTGGCGATAAGAGAAAATTAATTAATTCTGGATCTTGGTCATTAATAAAAATTATTTTAAATCTGGAATTGCTTTGCCACATCTATAAGTTTTCTTTGGATGACTTGTTATTAGTTAGTCTATGGTTAATTCAATATAAAAGGCACTGGTCTGTAGTCATTTATATCTTGTAATTGTGTCTTATCTTAATCCATCTATCGTAATTGACTGAGACTTGTTTTAAATTCATCAAGTTGTTCATCATTAAAATCTCCCAGAGCCCGTGTTCCACTGGCTTTCTCATCCATTTACCTTAGGGACTGCCCCCCTTGACTTGCCTAGGAGAGAGTCTAAACGGAGTAAGGATCAAGAGTGACATTCCTTACTCTGAGCGTTGTCACGGTGCCTAGACACTTTGTGCGACAACATAACTGACATGGATGAGTTTGATAACACTGCAAAAACACATTAGTAAAGTACACTAGGATGAGTACCTTTCATACTGAAGTAATCAAAGTTCTTCCTACGAAAGGTCATTTAAAAGTCCCAGTTAACAAATTTGTGTTGTAAAATCTTTTGATTTTGTTAGTTAATATTGAATTAGTGGATAACAAAAGTCCAAGCCACAATGCTTTTGAAAACACCATAAATAATCTTCCTAAATACTTGAAACTTTAGATTTAAACATGTTAACTCTATCATTTCTGCAATATTCTACTGTTTATCATCTGTAAATCCCTTAGTCTTGCATAGATCTTCCATCTTGATTGTAGTTGAAGAATGCTTCGTGTTTTATATGGTCAGGCTATAGTTCTATTAACATTTGGGATTTTCGTATAATCCATAGCATATGACTTTGAGAAGGTTATTTGTGCCTTTATTTATGCTGCTTATATCCATGTCTTGAGTACTGGACTTGTCAATTGATTGGAGAACTTTATTATCGGATTTTCAGTGTCTACTTTTTAGAACACTTCTAAATAAACCTCCTTGTCCTTCTGGCATGGTCTATATCTTTTAAACCATATTTCCTTTTACAACAGCTTTATTGTTCATTTCTTATATGCTACATTTTCCAATTTTGGCAGAAAGTTGAAGATGGGCAATCGATGCATCAAAAATCAGAAGGTTTCATTCAGGATTATATTTGCTTTAGGATGCCTAGTGAAACTACTTCAAATGAATCTGGTGTTTTGGTGATTGTACGGGGGTTCCCAAGAGCTAGAAATTTCCAGAGGACTCACTCAATGAAAAACGAAATTGAAGTAGTTGCTTTGTCTTTTGAGAACAGGCTTCACTGCACTGATCTAGCTCTATATAAGGTAACTGAGTGATACTACAGTTACTTGTGTAAAGTACATCCCTTGCTTTATCTCTGCTGGCAAATATCTTTTGGCATCTCTTATTATCGTTTATCATCCATTATTTTGTTTTAAATAGGAGGATCAAATAGTTTTACTACTAGAGGAAGCATGCTCAACTGATGCAACAGCTGGAAATTCATGGTTGATGCTTCTTCCAATGAGAAATCTTCCATTTGTCCCACTTTCAGTTGTTCCATTATATGCTCCCGTTTTGGAAATATTCCATGCAGAGGTACAATAGTTTACCACATTTTTTCTTTGAATGTTTCCTTTTTGTTATATTATCTCTGGTATCAATGACTTTGTTATAAAAGTACTAAATGAATCTTGTAACAGACAGATACTTTTAACGCTATGCATTGCATCATTGTTGTAACTTGAAACATGAACTATGTTAATATAAGTGAATGTTTTCCAAAAGGCCCATGCATTATTGATGCTTGAAATCGTGCCTATATGAAGCCATATCTTTATATATTTGACTTGGTTATTAAGAAACACAAAAATATAAAGTTTCCCTTCTTCCCGAGGAAATAATATTGATTTCATTAGTAGAAATAAAGCTATTGAGAATATGGAGTATGAATCTCAATCATTTTAATTATTTATGGGTGGAAAGTGTGCTGTTTTTATTTTTCTTGTAAAACAGAAACTTTTGTGGCGTACAAGTATTCTTAGAGACATGCTCTATTACTATGTTTTGAAGACAATAACTTGGAAAGAATGACAAAATTTAATAAGTAATCGATGCTTATATTGCACCCACAGTAAAGACCATGTGAGGAAAAAAACATTTATAGTGTTTGTTCAGGTTCTACTATTGGTGTATTTGTTAAAACTGCAATGGCTATAACTATGCATTGAGAAGTCAATAAGGATCTATGAGTTTATATGAATGTTCGATACACTGCATGGAATCTACATAGCTTCTGTTCGAGAAAGATGGAACCAACATATCGGATGCTAGACATTGTTTTGTAAATGAAAACTAGGAAATATGTACCTAGAGTCATAAGTGTCAGTTATGGTGGTTGTGTGATATGCTTGCTTGAAGTGAACCCTATTACTTAATGTTGCATACCTTGAAATTGCTACATTTATGTTAGGTAGAACTGTAATAGGGATATGAAATATATTGGATATCATAAGCTGAAATGATTTTCAGAATACAGTGTAGGGTGTACAATTATCATTATAGTACTTCTCAGCGAATAAATTTGACTCTTAGTTGTAATTATTGTTATTGTAGATTAATTATATTATGACAATATTAGGCATCCTTCTCCTCCTCACGAGTTTCATTGACTTGGAAGAATAATTTGAAAATTCTATTGTCCTCTTGAGATTAAAATAACATATTATTGTTCGATATTATGTTTTTGTTGTTTATATATTTCTCAAAATATCATTGAAAAGTTAATAGAAAAGGAAATTCCCTTGTTTTATTGATATAGTGTTGTACCGAGTGTTGCACTTTTCATGATGTTATCTGAATTCTTGCGATAGTATCACCAAAACAAACCTTGGTGATAATATTGCCGCTATAGATCACTATAAATTCAATTTTTGAAATTATTGTGATAATTTAAGTAGTCGTTGCAAATTATTGCCCTGCTCCCTTTTTTTCTGGTTTAGGTTCCAATTTCTGGTTTTAAAACCTCATTTTTCAAATATTGCTAAGGTGGATTGAGCTTTGAGGCTATTGTAACCATTTTCCATCAAAAAAATGAGGGAAATCTATAGTTTTCATTGCTATCTTTCCCTTTTTGAATGGGGTATAGCTCTTCTTTCCCTTTTTGAATGTGGTGTTTAACACTTATGTTGTTAGGGTATTTTAAATGTAGCATTCTCGAAGTTTTTTGTCGATTTGGATTCTAAATTTCCCCCATTTTTTTGTCCCATTGGTTTACAAATTTAATCAATGCCTTGTTAGTTTTTGGTAGCATCGGAAGTTCTCTAGCCTTGAAAATTGGTGGAGAGGCTAAGGCACATGAGTTCTAAAGAACCCAGAAACCGTTTGGTGAAATTCTGCCCGGATTGTATTTTATTAAAATAATTAGTATTTTTAATGGGATTCCTAAGTCTAAACTGAGAAAAATTAAAATATTAATCTATTATCTATTAAAATAGAAACTAGAAAATACAAGTAAATCTATTATCTATTGCTAATGCTTGGGCCTCTTGCCGCCACGAGAAATGATTAATTTTTTAGTCTTGTTGGAAAATCAGGATCTTTGTCATTAATACCACCCTCTAAGCATTAATATCTAGGGGTACCTTTGTCATTACCTCTCGATCTGTATAGGGATATTTGTCATTAATCTCACCTTTTCTAAGCATTAACATAAGATGGAAAAAACATAGCATGCCTGTTGATTTGTAGTAGCATTAGATGTGCTCTAGCCATGAAAATTGGTGGAGAGGCTAAAGCACATAAGATCTCCAAAACCTAGAAATTGTTTGAAGAGATTCTACCCGAATGAGGAGATATTAATATTTTTAATAGGGTCCTAAGTATAAACATAGGAAAATTAAAATATTAATGTGTATTAATATAATTTTGGGTTAGAAGGTTCCAAGAGACAAAGATCAATCCAAAGCTAATCTTAGCCATTGTTTAGGGACTTAATCTCGGTTGTTGAAGACTCAATAGGAAAAGTATAAGAGGAGGCTTGAGGGTCAATTGGAGATACACCAAATTGATCAATCAGTTTGATTTTCTAGAGCAGGGTGTTGTTGAGAGAATCGTGCTAGTGATCTGTTACAGCGAGAGGCAGTTCAACATGAGGCCGAGAATACATAGCAGAGAGGCAGAGATAGTGCCAGAGAGACAGCGCAAAGCCTGGAGAGGCTGACGTAGAGGCAACTAGGAGCTACGCAGAGGCTGAAGAGGCCAGCATGGGTGACACAGAAGGTTTGAGAGCTGACGCAGAGAGCCAAGGTGCTGACGCAGAGGCTTCAATAGCTGCGCAGAGACTATCAGAGCTGACACAGGGCCAAGAGGCAGTGCCAAGAGATTTTTCGTGGGGTAGACTGAGCGCTGGTGAGCTGGGAAGGGTGACATAGTCCTTGCAGAGTGACGTAAAGTAGTAGAGAAGCTTGGAGCAGCTTTCGCTATCCAGGTAATGAGCTGCCATAGTTACTGTGGGATCGTTCATCCGGTGACTGATCAACCAGAATATCTGTCTCTGAGGAGAGGTTCTTCTGTTAAGGGCATTTTCTGTTGGGTGAGCCATTTCTGGCACCGTAGTTGTATTCAAAAACTGCGTAATAATAAAACCCTAATATCTGTTGCATAAGTTTTGCGCATTGGGTTTTTCCGGCAATGATTGTCCAAACATAACGGTGTCCCTTGTGTGTTTGTCTCAGTTATTTCAGTCCCTGATCTGTATATGAGTTAAGGTCACATTTGTGTTTATTTCAGTATTTATATTTATAAATAACTTGTTAATGGAATGAACAAGTAGGAGAAATTAAACCAGATAATGCAGTAGGGATTTCTAACGTGTCAGACTTAGAAATTTCAACATGGTATCAAAGGGTTACAGATCACAGGAGAACTGAAGGCACTAGTAGTAATCTAAAGAATTTGCAGCAGTAGCAACGGTCCCGAGAGACAGTGTTGTTCTTGAGTAGAAGCAACTAGAGAGGAAGTGACGCAGAGCTTGCGTCATCGTTTCGAGCTTAGGAGGAGGGTCAACACAAAGGCAGAGAGGGGCAGATCAGACCTACGCAGTGCCCAGTCATCTTTCTTAGCTAGGAAGGATGAACACTTTGGCCAGGGGGAGCAGATTCAGCCTTTACCGGGATTGCACAGAGCCTGAAAGGCTCAGTTTTTTCGGTTGCTTGAGCTTGGGGAGCTCTGGGTAGATTGTCATTTGAGGAGCTGGTAGGACGCTGTTTCTATCAAAGCAGAACAATGTGTAGGGAGGCAGGACCAAGGTAGAGGGAGTCACTACCTCAACAGATTTCTAGCCAGGGAATCCAGATCCAAGTTGCAGTTGCAAGGAGGATTGGAGAGGAGCAGTTCGACAACTGGCCAAAGGATTTCTAGGAGGGAAATCAGGACTTAGAGGGAGATTTCCAGGAGGGGAGTCGAGACTCAGAGGGAGTCCAGAAGAGCTGAAATGGCAGTGAACGGATTGAGGGATCAGGATTGGTTGGATTGGGCTTCCAACTTTGTCATCTGGAAGGCTAGGATCCTGGCATCCCTGGATCGACATCGCATCAATGACTTTGCCTTGAAAGTAGTGGCTATCCCAGTTGACCCAGCTGAGAATGAGAGGTATGCGGATGCAATGGCGAGGGCAAAGTGCATGATCCTAGACGGGGTCAAAGATCATGTCATACAACATATTGCTGAAAAGAACACAACAAAGGAGATGTGGGACACCCTAACCACCTTATACCAGGTCTCTTCCATGCAACAGAAGATTCTATTGGAGAATCAGATGCAGTCGTATCAGAGACAGAAGGGAGAGAAGATAGATCCATTCCTTCTCAGGTTGCAGGAGATTTGTGACCAGCTTACTTCTGTGGGGTCTACACCGGATCTAGAATTTATGGTTAGGACTGTCCTGGATGCAGTCTCCGAAGAGTGGGAGACATTTGTCCAAAGTATTTTGGGCAGGGATACTCTTCCCGGTTAGGAGGAGATGTGGGCAGCTCTTTGCCAGGAAGAGATCAGGAGGATGACTAAGGCGGGGAGTAGTGGCAAGGGAGGTCGAATGAAGAAAGAGAAGGAGGAGGATGCGGCTCTAGCATCTGCGGGACAGCAAGGGAAGAGGAAGAAGAAGGACATCTCTAAGGTAAAGTGCTTTCATTGTGGGGAGCTGGGACATTATGCATCCTAGTGTCCCAGGAAGAAAAACAAGGGAGAGGCTTCCGATTCAAAGACAACTCTAGCTAAGGTAGAGAAAGAGGTCGAGATTGATGATGATTGTGCCATGAGTGCTCATGCACCTCTAGAGAAGAGGTGGGGTGACATCGAGTTGTAGTCAAGAGGACTACATACTAGGGGTAGGATCCTTGAGGTGCCCAAACTCTTGGATCATATCTGCTACGGCATGTTGGAATTTTTAAGTTTAATTCGTTAGAAATTCTTCTTGTACTTTCAGGTTTATTTCTTCCTACTTGTTTAATTAATTAACAAGTTATTTACCATGTAAATACTGAAAATAAACACAAGTACAGTATCAATATCTAAAGATCATCAACTGAAAGAAAACAACCACACAAGTGACATCATTATTTTTGGACCAATGTCCCCAGAAAAACCCAATGCGGGAAAATCGGTGTAGCTATTTAGAGGGTTTTATTATTATGCAATTTTCAGAATACAACCAGGGTGCCAGAAATGGCTCACCTAACAGAGAAAGCCATTGGTAGTAGTACCTCTCCTCGAAGACAGATGTTCCGGCTGATCAATCACCGGATGAACAATCCCATAGCAACAATTGCAGCGTCCACTACTCTGTGTCACTTTGATAGGGATTGCGTCACCCTTCTCCTCTCACCAGCACACAGTCTGCCCCACGAAAATCTTCCCAACGTTGCCTCTTGGCTATGCGTCAGCTTTGCTAGCCTCTGCACAACTATTGAAGCCTTTGCATCACTCACGCTGGCCTGTTCTGGCTCTGCGTAGTCTCCCAACTACCTCTGCATATCACCTAGCTGCCTTTGCGTCAACCTCTCCAGGCTCTGAGCTCTCTATAGTACTAACTCTACCTCTCTGCAAGTATTCACTGCCCCTCGCTGCTGATCACTGATTCACTTTTTCTTAGCAACCCGCTCTAGCAAAATTGATGATTGATCACTCTGGTGTATTCTCCAACTGACCGTCAAGCCACCTCTTATACTTTTCTCGTTGGTCCTTCAATGGTCGAGATTAAATTTCTAATCAACGACTAAGATTAGATTTGGCTTGATCCATGACTTTTGGAACCTTCTAACCCAGTTTTATATTAATACCTTTGTTACACGGGAATTGTTCCCTAGAGGTGGGAAACCCATTCAATTGGTTCCCGTGCTCCCGGAAGCTTTGGAACTGTATGGAACGTTCCCTTTTCAGTGGGAGCTGCAATGGGAGCTTGGGAAGGTTCCGGGAGCTTTGAAGACTGTTTTTTTTGGAGTTTCGGCGTTTCCTAAGGTTGGGGAATACAAACCCTGTAGACAAATATGTTGAACTACCCACAAAACATGAGCCTTTGTTGAAATCTCTGTAGGAAGAAAGGCTAAAGACATCCTTAACACCGATATCCTTAATTGAGAAATTGGAGCAATCTCTTGATGAGTTAAGGAAGCGTGTGAAACTTCAATGTAAGGGCGATATCTAGGACGTCATGCCGACGAGTATTTATTTTGTTGTTTATGTATATATATCACAAAAGATTGTGTGCATATTGTATGTGGCAGTGAATGCTTAACCATTAGAGTTGCTTTACTTTTTCTCTTAAGAATAACTAGAGAAACATAGGTAAAATTGTTCCTTTGTATTTTTAAGGCAGATTGTTTCAAAGACTAGTCATGTGTCTGAGAACTCATAATGAACTTGACATTTTAATATTTTATATATATAAAAGGGAGAGGTTCAGGGAGAGGGACACCCAGAGAATATATTTATATATAAGACAGATTACATATTAATTGATTTTAATATTTGAATATTTTGATTTATATTAATTTTGATTATTATATAAATTATATAACTAAAAATATATTTTAATTTTTTTATTATATATATTACCACTCCCGATTAGCCGTTTCCTGTAATTTTTGGGGAAACTTCTAGCCATTCCTGACACCCGTACCCAAGTTCCCAACATTCCCACGTTTCAGAAACTCATGCAACATAGATTAATACCCATTAATATTTTATTTTTCCTAAGTTTAGAGTTAGGAACTCCATTAAAAATATTAATTATTTTAATATCTCCAAAACCGGGTAGAATCTGCCCAAACCATTTACAGGTCTTGGAGATCTCATGTGCTTTAGCCTCTCCATCAGTTTTCATGGCTAGATCACATCTGGTGCGACCACAAATCAACATGAGAGCCCTTAACGACAGTAGCAGGATGACAGGGGTCGGGTGGAGCAAACTGTAGTGGAGTAGCAAGGCAATGTTTGGGTGCAGAAATCTGAAGCAGCGCAGTGGAGGTTGTAGCACTGCGAGAGGCACAAAGGTATATGCAACAATACAGTGGTAGCAGAGGGAGCACATGATAGCAATAGAGGCAGCTTCAGTTTCACGAGGCTTCCCAACTGACTGGGATGTCAGTATTTGGGAGAAGTTAGTTACCTACTTCTTAGTAATTGAGTTGTAGTGCAGTAGTTAGCAGTGGCAGTGCTAGGGGCAGCATGGGCAACGTATCGAAAGGGATCTGCAGTATAGATGTAGCAGTGGCAGTGGTAGTGTCTTGGGCAGTAGTACAGGAAGCAACAACGCAGATGATGTGAGGTAGCAGGTCAAGCATCAACATAGGTACCAGTGCGGAGGATCAGTGTGATGTTTTAGTTATGGAGCATTACTAGAGCACATTCCTCGCTAAGAGGGAGTGTTGATTTGTGGTAGCATTGAATGTGCTTTAGCCATGAAAATTGGTGGAGAGGCTAAAGCACTTGAGATCTCCAAAACCTAGAAATCATTTGGAGAAATTCTACCTGGATGAGGAGATATTAAAATAATTAATATTTTTAATGGGGTCCTAAGTATAAACTTAGGAAAATTAAAATATTAATGTCTATTAATATAATTTTGGGTTAGAAGTTTCCAAGAGACGAGGATCAAGCCAAATCTAATCTTACTCGTTGATTAGGGACTTAATCTCGGTCATTGAAGACTCAACAGGAAAACTATAAGAGGAGGCTTGAGGGTCAGTTGGAGATACACCAAATTGATTAGTCAGTTTGATTTTTTGGAGCGGGGTTTTGCTGAGAGAATTGAGCTAGTGATCTGTTGCAGCGAGGGGCAGTTCGACACGAGGCCGAGAATACATAGCAGAGAGGTAGAGATAGTGCTAGAGAGACAGTGTAGAGCCTGGAGAGGCTGACGTAGAGCAAGCTGGGAGCTACGCAGAGGCTAAAGAGGTTAGTGTAGGTGACACAGAGGGTCTGAGAGTTGACGTAGAGAGCCAAGGGGTTGGCGCATAAACTTCAGTAGCTGTGCAGAGGCTAGCAGAGCTGACGCAGGGCCAAGATCTAGTGCCGGGAGATTTTTGTGGGGCAAACTGACCGCTGATGAGCTGGGAAGGGTGATGCAATCCTTGCAGAGTGACGCAGAGTAGTAGAGAAGCTTGGAGCAACTTTCACTGTCCAGCTAAGGAGTTGCCGTAGTTGCTATGAGATTGTTCATCCGGTGACTGATAAATCGAAATATCTGTCTCTGTGGAGAGGTACATCTGCCAAGGGAATTCTCTGTTGGGTGAGCCATTTCTGGTACCCTAGTTGTATTCAAAAACTGCATAATAATAAAACTCTTATATCTGTTGCACTGGTTTTCTTGCATTGGGTTTTTCCAGGGACAATTGTCCAAAAATAACGGTGTCCCCTGTGTGTTTGTCTCAGTTATTTTAGTTGTTGATCTGTGTATGAGTTAAGGCTGCATTTGTGTTTATTTCGGTATTTATATTTATAAATAACTTATTAATGGAATGAACAAGTAGGAGAAATTAAACCAGATAATGTAATAGGGATTTCTAACATGCCAGACTTAGAAATTTCAACAATGTCAAGTCAAGATTTTGTTCGAGTGATGTGTACATTTTTAGGAGGGTAATGATAGAGGAGTTCGACGACCAATGTCAATAACATCAAGGTAGATAGAGGGATTGGTGCTCTTGATGAAATACGATTTCCATACCCTAATACATGACAAAATCCAATGGAAACATTGCAATCCCCCAATCTTGAAATCCTGGAAAACTGATAAGTCTACTGGATTTTGAAAGAAATCTAAAATTCTACTTTCTCCATATGAAATCCAATGAAGTCGGAACCACTCCCAAACATCCTGAGTCATTTCTCGGTAATGTTAAAAATTTAAGTAAAACCTTTGTCGATGCGTTTCGAACCAACTAATGTGGTTCATCGTCAGGACAAGTTGAAGAAACAGACCTAGCTATGCATGTTAAAAAGTCTGAGCAGAGCCCCCGACGACTATCTTGACCAACGGCTAATTTTGACTTTGGGACCAGAGTCAAAAAGTCAATGTTATAATATAGTTATAATCGGTGACCATTCCTTTAAAATATATAAATAAAATAATTTAATAGGTGCTAATGTTAATAGTTAGTTAAAAGGTTTAATAATTATAAGTGTATAACTATTAACATTAGCACCTATTAAATTATTTTATTTATATATTTTAAAGGAATGGTCACTGATTATAACTATATTATAACATTGACTTTTTGACTCTGGTCCCAAAGTCAAAATTAGCCGTTGGTCAAGATAGCCGTTGGGGGCTTTGCTCAGACTATTTAACATGCATCGCTGGATTTGTTTCTTCAACTTGTCCTGACGATGAACCACACTAGTTGATTCGAAACGCGTCGACAAAGGTCTTTCTTCATGTGATTTATGCCGAAGTTCTTCTTACAACTATTATGGATCACAGAAGCCTCAATTCAATAATTTAAGTAAAATGATGAAAATGAGGATTAAGGAGAATGTAACTTTTACTTTAATTATTTGACAATACCATGAATCAAATATCAATACTAGGGCCATAGGCTTGATCATCAGGCTTCCCCGCTCAAAACTTATTTGTTTCTTTGAAAAAAATTGCATTTAGAATATTACTGCAACTTTATTTTTGCAAAAAAGACTTAACGCTCCTGAAAAACTAGGGAGGTTTTTTTTTTTTTTGCCGGGAGCAATTTCGGGGAGTGTGCTCCTGAGTCCGCTCCCACCCGAAGTGCGAATTGGGAGCGGGGGCGCTGTGGGGTAGGGGGGGGGGCGCTCCGTCATAATCCTGATATGGTTAATGCCATCAATTAATCCCCAAAAGGATACAAGAGCCCCAACTATGAGAAAGCTAGAACAATGTTATTAGAAAGAGAAAAAGAAAAAGTTCAAAGAGCTTTGACACGTGTTACAAATGAGTGGGTGGATTGTGGGGTATCCATTGTATTAGATGGGTGGACAAATGTTGGAAACCAACATTTGATAAATGTTCTTGGCGTTTCTTCTAGTGGTGCAGTATTTATTACATATCCTGACTCCTCTGTGAGTGCAACTGCCCAAAACATTGTAGATCTCCTATTGCAATCAATCAAAGATGTTGGTCCTAATAATGTGGTTCAAGTGATCACTGATAATGCAACGAATTGTAAGGCAACAGGAAAAATTATTGAGAGTACTCATCCACTCATCTTTTGGTCTGGGTGCTTGGTGGACACATTGAACCTTTTAATGCATGACATTGTGAGGCATAAAGTATGTGGATGGATTAGTGAGCTTTATAAGAGAGGAAAGCAACTCATTAAATTCTTCACATGGCATACAAGGGTAAGCTACTTTTATGGCACTTACTCCAAGCTGTAGTTGCTTAAACTTGCAAAAACAAGATTTGGTAGCTATTACCTCATGTTTAGGCGGCTAGTGATGGTGAGACAAGCTTTAACTAATATGGTGACCTCTAAATCATGGGAGGAAATTAACACTGATAGAGATGGTGCTAATGTAGCTAAGGACACTATTCTTGACAGTTACTTTTGGTCAAAGATTAAATATGTTTTGCAATTCACCAAACTAATTTATTACATGATCAAGTTGCAGATTCAGATCGACCAATAATTGGGGAGGTGTATGAGCAAATGGATAACATGTTGGGGAAGATTAAAGACATTGTTGAGCCTAGAGATATCACCTTGTATAATAATATTCTGGCAGAGGTGGAAAAACGATGGGATATGCTAATCGTTCAATTGCATGCCTTAGCATATGTTTTGACACGTAAATACTATCATCCATCATGGCTTTCAACACCAACACTTGGGGGGCGGGGGGGAGCAAGAAAAAACCACACCTAGAACCAGAGTTTCTATCTAGTTATATGAAAGCATTGGATAAATTAGTCCTTGATGAGGAGGAGGTTGCCATGGTACGGAAACATGTGAGCAACTATACACTTAACACTAGTCCATTTGGGAGCATGCATGCAATTAGAGATCAAGAGAATTTTTTGTCTTTTGAGTGGTGGAATATGCATGGAGTTGCTACTCCACTTATACAAACTTTGGCATTGTGGGTGCTATCACAGGTCGTAAACACTTCTTCTGCAGAGAGGTGTTGGAGCTCTTATTCTTTCATCCACAGTGTTAAAAGGAAAAAGTTAAATTTAGACTGGGCAGAGAGCTTGGTTTATGTTCACTACAACTTGCGATTGTTGTCCCATTACTATGATGATGCAAAGACTAATAAAGACATTAAGGTTTGGGACAAAAATCTAGAGGAGCCCAATTTGGAGGATGGAGTGTTGCGATTAGAGCAATTGGAGGATGCTCTTATCCAGGATGATTATGATCGAGCTGAGATGCCACCCCCATTCGGTCCCTTGGTTCCCAGGGTCCATGCTTCAACACCAATAGCAAGGGCTTCATCTTCATCAGTTCCACAATCACTGCCACAACTTCTAGAGTGCCATCTTCTTCATTGCCACCACGTGGAGGCTCACGTCCTGTTCATGGTGGAAAGAGGAGAGATTAGTAGATATATTCACAATTTACTACTTTTGTTACAGATTAGACTTGTAGACTCTTGTTGTGAATTTGAATGGTTTTGTCTTACTCTTCCTAGTTCAGTGTGTACTTGAGTCTTGGTGGTGGCCAAGTGGCCTTTTTTGTAAACATTATTATTGAATTTTGGACATGACTCATGTTGACAGTTGCTCACTTGCTAGATACATTACTTGAATGTTTGATGATTTTATCTTCTAAATGTTTTATGTTTTATGATATGCTTAAAAATTTGATGTGTGTTTGTAATTGTTAGAATCTAGATGGTTGATACTCGAATAATCAATCATTAACGTTCAATGTAATCATGGATGCCATATTCTTGATTTATGTAAAAATATGCATGTTTTCGTGTCTTCTACAACTAATTTGGTATTTGGTATGTTTTTATTTAA